>JAXFYO010047988.1:0-10983 GCA_034768055.1 Saccharina latissima
GCTGGTAGGGCCAATGATAAGCACCATCAATTTCTAGGGCGCGAGGAAGGAAAAACGTCGAGGATTGATAGTCAGCCACAATCCACCATTCCAAAGCCTCCGACTGTAGTTAACTCCCTCGACTATCAATATGCGGTATCTATCGGAATACCAGGTAGAGGTTGAAAGCCCTGTGCATGCCCATGCCAGGTTTGTCGCACGTTGCACTAACAAATCGTCTCACAGAAGTGTTGGGATGGGTGCGGAGGGAACCTTACGGAGGCAACAACAGACAAACCTATTTTTGAGCGTCGCCGTGGCCCGCCAATAACTTCGCTGTTGTCTGAGAAGCTCCGTCCGCAGGCGCAACGTCTCCTCCTCCAGGTCATCCTTCCCTGCTCGCTCGGCCTGGGTGTGAGTGTGATGGTTTCCACGCGGAAAGACAGTATAGGACGGATTCAAAACCTGAACGAAAGTCACACTCCCAGGACCGAACAGAAGCGAAAAGCGTGCAATGTAAATATACATGGCGTCGGACCAGGACCACAACGAAGAGCACAATGGAAGCCCTACTGGTGTTTCTATCTTTCCGACCACCGGTTTCAAGCACAAGGATATAAGACTCGGGTCGTTTGCTGTGGAAGCTGTAATAATCCCGCTAGATTGCCAGCTAGTGCGAGGAACGCCAACTCGGCGAACTCGATAAGCGCCCGCCTTCGTGAGACCGCCCTGGACGATCAGTCGGTGGTNNTGATACAAGGGAAGCAAGGGCATAACATTTCAAATCGATTTTCTGAACGGACATCGTCACGATTGACCACGTCATAAAGCACGTCCTCGTCCATGCGTTACATCTATCAGCACACGACCAACGTGAACTACACACCGCACACTTGCCGAATTACACTCCTTCATACAAGCACGCGATAAGTAGCGGCACGGTCACACGACCAATACCACATACTGAACACCACATACTGAACATTGGATACCGCCTCCACGTCCTACGGAACATCAAACGCTCCAAGCTACGGAACGGCCATGCCATTCTCCCGCTGAGTGCTCACATTCAACAGCTCCGCCGTCGCTTCCGCTTGATCGCGCAGTCCAGCAACTTGCGTTCTCAAATCATGCACGACCTGCGCCAGCGCCCATTCGATCGCCTCCGATTTCCCACCGGGGGGGCTTGACCGAACACGGCCGTCGGCCGCACCCGTTCCATCAGCAAACCCGCCGCTAGCGACGGCCTCCAAACGTACCAGGTGGGCCTCGATTGATCGCAAACCGGTGCTGAGCCCTTGGGACACGACGGGAANNCTCTCCATGTTCAGCCTCTTCTTCATCTTCAGCACTAATCGATGTGGATGATTGCCCGTGACCATGGTCCGCATGGGCCTCAACCGAGGGGGCTCGAGCGGCAAAATCCCCACCATCGCTTTCCATCGCAACAGGGTCGAAGTTATTTCCGCCAGCCACGCTGTCACAAACTGCAGTCGGGGTGTGCATTGTTTGCGCTGCGGCGTCGACGCGCTGCGGGCCGCCGTCTGCCTCTTCCCCCGCACCAGTAGCCTTTCGCTCAACAACTGTACTGGGCATTAAGAACGACAATCCGCGCGCTTGGGATCCCGCAAGACTCGTGTCGCGCCTCTCCGACTTGATAAGTCTGCCGCACAAATGGCACTCCCCCTTCCGCCCACCCTCGCCGTGGACGCCAGCAGCCTCGGGAAAGAGTCGGTGCGCAAGTCGCTCGGCCGTGCGGACTGCGGCGTCGCCGACGTCCCCTCTTGCCGCGGCCTCCGCCAACTCCAGCTCGAGCCGATTCACTGCTGCAGCCAAGGCCACTTCTTTCGCCGCTCGCTCTGCCGCCGATCCTGTCTTACCCGTGTCCACTGTCAAACCGCCACCAGTAGCACCGACAGCGTATGCCGTTTGCCGAGCATTCATGCTTCCGGCAAAGCTGTCAACAAGGGTTGATCGTGGCATACCAAAGCCGCCGCCGCCGCTTGACGTACCCAAACGTCCGGCCACTGCCTGCTCGCGTTTGAGCTCCTCGATCCTGATGTCTCGACGGCGGAGCATGTGCCGCAGATCGGCTTCGCTGGCGCCCGCTTCTTGCAATCGTCGCAAAAGGTCGGCTTGCGTCACCTTGGCAGCAATCTGAAGCAGACCCGGTGAGACAAAGAGATATAGGCAAGGTCACAAAGAGAAGGGCCCCAAAACCCGCCGCCCGGAGCATAGGTCAGAACGACGAGGTATTAGACCGCCGTACACGGGGGGTCGCTTTAGGCCGTAACAAAATATATCAATAGCCCAGGTAGGAGGTAACAGCACGCTCACCATGAAACGCGCAAATCGTTGGGCCTCTTCTTTGGGATAGTCCCACGTGGACAGCGCGGCAGCGTTGAGCGGGCGGTCTCCTTCACCTCTCCGACTCAGGGTGCTCTCCGTCGTTGCTTCCCTCGCGACCTCCAACAAACGCCCCAAATCCTTAAGCGCCGTCTCCTGGTTTTCTCGCGCGAGGCCCGCCATCTTCGCTCGTGCGTCCGCCTTCGCTGCCTCCTTCAGTGACGTGGACAAAGACGCGGGTCGCGAGGGATTGGGTGACGTGAACCCTTTGCCTCGCTCTTTCTAATCGAAAGTTCGAGGGCACTGGCGGGAATCATTATTGGACAGAAAACATGGAACCTGTTTTTGACGCGAGGCCCGCGGTTCGCCTGCAATAGAAAATCCGTCGATTAAGGTTTGCAATCGAATGTCGGGACAATATGTAATCGTCAAGCACGATACCGTGTCGTCTGGTCAAATTCCTGGCAAGAAAACCCGTCGGTTTAATACTTCCTCGAAAAACAATGCGGGGAAGGCGGCATCACCTGAAGGGGCACCGCTGCTCTTCAGGCGTTTCGCATAGCAACTTGTCGACACAACAAAAAAACTATTAGTTTCTACCCACGCAAGCACCACACAAAGCGCAAACACATTTCCGCGGCAATCACCTGCACAAGGGCCTCACGGTCGTCCTCCGCGTCCGCTCTCGCCTCTACCGCCGCCTTCAGATCGACCGCCAAACCGTTACACATCCGTCGTAGTGCTTCTCTCTCTTCTTCGGCCTCCATCCGCAGCGCCCGTTCTCTCTTCCCCTCCCCAGACACACTCTCCGCATCCCCCAGACAATGCCGCACGCCCGCAGAAGATTGGCCGCTTTCAACAACTCTACTCGCGCTGGACTCAGCACCTCTTCTACCCCCTGGCGTTCCTTCCGGACTGTTCCGCCAGTCTAGGGGGGGCTCCTCGGCCCTCGCCAGCACCAGCTCTCGGTTTTGTCGCTCCAACTCGGCTGTCTCCGCGCCCAGACGTAGAATATCCGCGTGGGCGGCTCCAAGCTGCGATTTGAAAGTCTGTCGTTCTTCGACCAGCCGCTCGGCGGCATCGCGCAGGTCTCCCTCGGCCCTGCGCCGCACGGTTTCTCGCACGGACTCAACCCGTCGTCCGGCTGTTTCTCGCGCTTCGTTCTGCTCCCTCACCCAGAGAAGGCGTCCAGATGTTTGGAGAACATAAAACAGCGACGGTGAATTTGGTGGCGACAATCGTTAATCGTTACTACAGTAGTATGTAGACAAGGTTCATTTTGGGTGTTTTCCAGCTACAGGTAAAATCTACAGAAACATTTCAATCGTTAAAGTTTGGTGGTTCTTTTTTTGTGTTATATTTGTGTTGAATCAGCCGTGCATGAGCGTCGTAACTGCTGTAATACATCTGCGCTTTACACGAGGCATCTTATGGGTATATAGAGAGCACAGAGGCAGGTATCAACAAAGGCACTAGACGAGCTCCGTGCGAGCGGGGGTGAATTTGCCCGTCACGTTCCGAATTTGCTTTTCACGCGCATGCTTTCAACACCCCGCGGCAAGCCTATTTTGTACCAAATGTCACGACGGCTACGAAACGGTGTCCCTCATCCCGTACCTCGTCCTCGCGCAACCGAGCAACCAACCCCTGCAAAGCCACGATCTCTCCGCGAAGTCCGGCAGCTTCGTCGCGGACGCCGAGCAGGTCGGCCGTCGCCGCCAGGAGTTTCCTCTCAAGCAACTCCTTCCCCTCCACCGCTCCTTTCTGCGCACCGGCCTCTTCCGAACATCGACGCCGTTTCTGCGAAGCCGGCATCACGAAGTCTCCATGCCAGCGTTCGAGGATAGCGCGAAGGTGGAGTGCTTCTCCGCGGACACGTGCCAAGCGATGGTCGCTAACCCGGACACGTTCTTCGAGGGCGGCCTGTTCCGCACGGCCGGCGATAAGCGCCTGCGCCATCGCCCCTTTTCCGGAAATGCCCACATTGACGGGATCTTCCTTTGCGTATCGGTCGTCGACGAAACTGCCTCCGCGGGACAACGGCGTTGTTGTTGAAGTCGCCCCATTGCGCGTGGTCCAGACCGCCGCGGCTTCGTCTGCAGCCCCCGCGCTTCCCCAGTCGAGCGCCACGCCGTTGTGCAGGGACATCTACAATCGATAGAGGTGCATGGGCCACTGGTTCAAGCACAGGTAGCAGTCGAGGACAAGCTGCTAGTGCGGGGTTAATCGAGAGCTGAGGACGGCGGCCATCTAAACATTGACGCCGTCGAAAATTGTGAGCGCGAAGACGCCGCGGTTTGGGCACAGATGTTCCCACCGCCATGAGTCGTCCATAAGGGATACCCCGAGTGGGTGGGACTTTAGACAACACCTGTGAACTTGTGAATACTTCTCAACTATAATTATTTGTTGTGCAAACCAACTGGCTTACGAATACCTCGCAGGCGACCAACATTTAAACTTCATCCCCACCCCACTCACCAGGTCATCCTGCCACCACCGCCCGAGCTCGCTCCGGATCTCCCTCCTCCACCCCGCCGCCTCCTCTACCATCCGACTTGACACCGACGATTTGTGCCGCTCCAACTCGTCGGAGAGCACGTCCGCGGCCGCCCGCGCGGCCGTCGCTTCGGCATCTGCTGCCTCAGCCCGGGCACTTGCGGCCGACTCCCCTGCCTCGGCCGCCGATTTCGCCGCCCTCGATGACACAAGGTCTTGCAGAGCAGCCGCCAATCGCTTCTCGAGAAGAGAAACCACGGCGACCGTGTACATCCCCCGACACATCTCGCCCCGCCCGCCGCCACCGCTACCGGTAACGCTGAACCCAAACCTGACGCCTCCACTACTGTCGGGTAAGGAACTTGCCGCGGGATCGGCGGGCAGGGTAGAATAACTTTTTCCCGGCGGGGTTATGTCGAAGGACGCGGCGGTCACCGCAGCCTCGGCTGCCGCCGTCCGAGCGGACAAGCGAGCGGCCTCCGTCCGGACCTCTTCCAGAGTTATCTTAGCGTCGAGCGCTTCTTGCCGCGCGCCTCGTAGTTCCCACTCTAGAGCGCGCGCATGGCGGACCGCACGGGAGCACTCGGCATCAAGACGCGTCGCTGTCTCCCGTAAGAACGCTGTCACCAACTGCTGCTGCTCGTAGCTGCCGCCACCGTCACCAAGGCCACTACCCGTTTTGTCCTCCGGGAAGCGCCTGGCTTGGGCAACGGTGGTTGACCTTCGCCGGTATCGGCGCTTTTCGTCTTCCGTCGCAACCCAAGTGCGCCACTGCGCCGCAAGCTCGGATATCGCAGAGACCACTGGCGATACGAGGATGGTCTTCCTTGCGGCCCCCCCCCCTTCTTCGAATACCGGGCCGTACAATTGCGAAGGGGAAGCGCCGACGAACAAGCGGTCGGCGCATTCCTTGATCCTCGTGTCATGTTCCTTGGAAAGTCGTGCGACATCGTCGCGGTGCCGCTCGCGAGACGTTTGCAGCTCGGCAGCAAGCGCATGCCCCTCAGCTCGAGCCGACGCAAGTCTTTGTTGAGCGTCATCGGCTCCTAGCTCCGCGTCTCTGAGGGCGCTCCTGAAAAACAAAGGTGCGAAAGAAACCAAGCATTAAGCGGCTTACGGGTGGTACAGACAATCAAAGTCCAGGACCGTAGTAACTGACACACAGGCCGTTCGTCGAGTATTCCACAAATCCCTCCAAACACAAGCCAACGGTTATGAAAAAAAAACGTATTTGCTCCTGTCCGTGCACCGACACCCTCACCGAAAACCAATAAAACTCACCGCAATTGCGATGCTTCTTCTCCTGCCTCTTGAAGCCGAGCAGAACTTTCCGAGCGCGTTCCACTCAACGCTTCCGCGGTCTTTCTGAGGTTTTTCTCTAGGGCGCGGTTGCGCCTGAACAGATCCGTCTCAACGACTGCCGCCGCTCTTATCTTCCTCTCCCGTACCTCCATTTCCGCAGCAAGTCGATCTGCTCGCCTTTCAGCAGCCCCTTCGCGGGACATTGTGGACGTCAGGCGTACCGCAAGCGCTACGCAGTGTCGCGCTAGCCCTTGTGCGCCGATGTGGTTGAGAATGCCCACCCCGCCATCAACATCGGCGGCGCTTTCTGCGTGGGGTTCGGAGAAGCCCCCTTCTTCTCCATGCTTGTCCCGGACTGCCCCCAATTGCGGATCGGCGTTGTGCCCGGTACCACCGACTCCGTTTTTCGCCGGCGATAGCACAAAGGAAGTAGGGGCGTGAAGCGCCTCGACGGTAGAGGTCAGGACGCTCACCTGTGCGCTCTTCTCCGCAAGGAGCGATTTAAGTCGAGCTACCTCGACGGAAGCGCTGGCGTCGCCCCCACCACCTTCCCCGCAGTCAATATCCGTGATCCGGACCTCTTTAAGCATCGACGCTACCTCGCGTGCGTCAGAACTACCGTCCGAAAAGCCTGCTTTTCCTCCACCCTCGCCGCCAGCTCCGCCGTCACCGCGCTCGTCTGCGCCCGAGTCACGAGCTTGCCACAGCCAGTATCCGGATTGAATCTGCCTGCGAAGGTCCTTGGTATTTGTGCGCAAGGCCTCGATCTCGCTGGACGCAAGGACCAGTTTACGACGCAGCGTAGCCGCGTCGGCGTCATGATCGCTTCCGTTTGCGGGATGGACGAGGGAGCGGCGCCGGAGTTCGTCCGTCGCGTCACGTTGACCGGCATCAGCACGTCGGCGCTCGTTCAGCACGTCCTGTCGTAGGCTGTCGTGGAGCGTGTGTTGGCACGATGAACCCAGCAGAGGTGTCAAAGGAGAGGCGACGGAAGGGGCTAAGTCAAAGGATGACAATACTCTTAACTCACAAAGAGACTGGCAGTTAGACGTGCCAACACAAAAAAGGTTGTCAACCTCAGGCTGATACGGCCAGCGTTCAGTTGACCCTCGGCAGTCTCTGTCTGTTTAGTAGTAATTGATGCACGAGAGCGCCGTTAATCAAGGAACCGTCGTGCTACTGGACGCTACAGTCGACGTTCTTTTTAACAGACATCGTATCAAAGTGCATGCGGGCGGTTTTTACGTTTTTAACGTCTACGGCAGAAATTAAGACACCCGTAAGAACGCCGTCACAATAGCATTGCCAGAGCACCACTACAACGAAAGCCGAAAGACGGCATCGTCAAAAACAAGGCCAATCCGGTGCACGCACTAACCTCTCCACTTCCTCCTCGAGAGCTCGCCGGCGCCCCGCTTCCATCGCTACCGCCGCTTCCTGTACCCCCGCCTCGGCCCACTCGTCGTTGTGTTCTTCGCACTTGTCGCCCTCTGGCGTGGTTCCATTCACACGACGGGTGACGGCGTCGGGTAAAACATCGACGGGATCGCCACGGGCTAGGCGAGCCAAGCGGGCACACCGCGTCCGCATACCGCGAACTTTAGCTTCGAGACCCTGCCGCGGTGTTTCCGCATATGGCGATATCATAAGAGTCAGGTGGGTCAAAAGACAGCACTGTTAGGCACGACGCTTGGGGGACACACATACACACACTCGAAACAATCGCGGTTTGGATGCAAAATGCGTTTGTCATTTTCAACCGCAGACCTAGGTATGCGAACGAAACCACCCAATGTCATGGATGACGTGAAAACCATTCCGTAAGAAAATGACACTAAAACCTTCAGCAGTGCTCAATTTTTCTTTAGGTTACCATGCCGTAATATTGACACGTTCCCCTCTGCACAACTTGCCCACCTTAACGCGATGAGTCTGTCTGACCAGCGTTCCGGCGAAGTGGTCGATCAAGGTCGACGCACTCACGCCTCCGGAGACGCCCCGAAGTGTTTTCTGGACGGCGACTTTGTCCATCTCGCCCTGGAGGTCTTCCGCTCTCGACAAGGCCGCGAATGAACGCATTTTCTCGTCTTCCTGGGGTGGTGGGGGCGACAGATTCTGTATCCCTCAGTGTTAAGAAATACCAGGTAGGCAGCAGCAGCCTCTTGGTCGTGGTGAAAATCCAGCACAAGCCAAGGGTGCACGAACACGATACCCGAACACTCAGCAACCACTGTCAAGGCGTATACCGAATTGAGGTGAAAACGCCCGTTTCCGAACGAATAACAAATTACCAGGTACCTCAGTAGTATGGTGTTTCTCTCAAGCTCTATACATCGGTAAGCGTTTGCAAAGCAGGATATATCTTACGTCCAATATTCAGATATTCGCCGCAGCAGAGGAAACACCGAAGTACTTTTTTCAAACATGCGGGTCATCAGAGTCCTCGCGCTCATCATGCCCAAACGTCAAACAAACAAAACCGCTGAAACAACGGGCGGATCAAAACGCCGAAAGTGTGTGAACATTAAGCCCCGAAGCGTTAAGCTCACCAGCAGCTGCACGTGCAACTTTGCATCGCCCTCGGCCCGAATCACGGCTAACTTCAACGCCGATACTTCCTCGCGAGCAGCCGCGAGCGCGGCGCCGACGGCGCCATCCACGCTGAGCGCCGCCACCTGTTTCTCCAGCTCGGCGACGCGTGCATTCTCGGCCAATTTCTGCGTTTTCAGAGAGGACTCTGCCGCCGCCAGCCGCCGCTTGTTCTCCGTATCTCGCTGCTCCTCCTCGCGCGCCTTGGCTCTAGCGTCCACGTTCGCTTTCAACACTCTCTGGCGTAGGGCCACTATCTCCAGTCCCTGCTCTCCCAGCAACCTGCGGAGACCCCGTGTGTCGTTTTTCCCCTCCACGTTACCACGCCCATCCCCGTTGCGTGACGTGGCATCTTCTCCTTCCCGCGATTTTAGGTGTCCTCCTCGCCTTTTAACGGCTGCGGCGAGGTGCAGCCACCACTCCTGGGCGCCGATAAAAGCCTCTAGACGTTTCTCAGTGCCGCCTGTGGTGCCACCCAGCTGTCTCCCCCCCGCGCTATCATCCTTCAAAGCTTTTGACTCTCCTTCTCCTGCTCTGCTGGAGCATGCTGCTGGCCCGGTTCCCGGCTCGTGACTGCTATCGTTGGCGGGGGGTTGCATGTTGTTGGGCGTACTGTGACGGTTCTCCAACTGTCGGAGACGCTCTTCCCGGTCCAGAACGGTGCGGCGGGCAGTCTCCTGGAGGCGCTCGAGGGTCTCGACCCTCTCCCCTAGCCTCGCCTCTCGTTCTTGGGAGTTTTCAAGCTCACGCTGGTGGCACGCCGAAGCTTGTCCCAACGCGGAGTCTTTCTGGGCCATAGCATCCGCCTGTGCGGAGAGTGCTGACTACACAGGCGTTCGTCGAGAGGGCGGAGGAGATGGCACGCCGGGGTGGTTGAGGGCGTCGGTAGGACAGGACGAAATATGTAACGTCAGGCGCGAGGTCAGAGTGAAAGCACCACCAGAAGTTCCGGGCCGAATTATCAGGGAGTGTGCTCTGACGACCTCTCCGTGAGCTTGCAAGCAAACAAGGGGTGTACGTCTCCACCGATCATAGCTTGCTAAGCCCCTAGAGGCACTGGAGAGGGGGGCCTGTAGACACTCGCAGGAACCGCCACTAGCAGCGCACGGCAGGTATTCTGCACGTACTGGTTCGCGGGGGTTTGGCGGGCGCACTCTATCCCAGCGAACTAGCGCGTGCAGGTGTTCAGCAAGCTGGCGCGATGGCGGACACGACGCAGGTACCACCGCCGGCAGCGCATATGTCCTGCACGCGTCAGCTCGAGGGGGTATTTTGTTTTCCGCCACCACGCACAGCTAGTTAAACGCATGGAAGCGCTGTGTAGGGGGTGGATCGACACTACCAGCTACAACCCCATCAGCAGCGAATGGAAGTTATTCTGCACGCGGTGATCCTGGGGGGTTAGGCTCGCGAATCAAACCCCAGAAAACTAGCGCGTGCAGGATACCTGCTATGCGCTGCTGATGGTGGCACCTGATAGTATCGACACTCTCCTGCCACAGTTCCTGCAGATGTCCAACAAGCTGTACGCGGTGGACGAGATCAAACCCCCCGCGAATCAGTGTGTGCAGGGCAATTGCTATGCGCTGCTAATGGCGGAACCTACGATTGTCGACATGCCCCCCCCAAAAGTTTCCGCAGCTGTTCAGCAAGCTGCGTGCGGTGGCGGAGACGCGGCAAATAACGCCTCCCGCAGCGTATAGAAGCTACCGTGCACGCGTCGGCTCGCGGGCATTAGGTCCCGGCCACCACGCATCGCTAGCTAAACGCCTGTGAACACTGTGGAGCGTGCGTAGCGACACTTTCAGCTAGTACCAGTGTTATGTAAGAAATCCTGCATACGCTGGTTCGTATCGAGGGAATTCTGCACGGCTAGTCCACGGAGGGCTGGCCGGCGCACTAAATCATAGCGAACCAGAGGGTGCAGGAAAGTTGATATATGCTAACATTGGTGGTACGTGCTAGTGTCCACACGCCCCCTCCACATCGCCTGCGGGTGTCTAACAAGCGGCGTGCGGTGGCGGAGGCATCTCCACCACCGTACGCAGCTTGCTGGACATCTGCAGGCGCTGCGGAGGGGGGGTGTGAACACTAGTAAGTGCCGCCAAAGCCAGCGTATGGGACACTAGCAAGTACCACCAATGTTAGCGTATAGCAGCTATGCTGCACCCTCTGGTTCGCTATGGCTCAGTGCGCCGGCCAACCCCCCGTGAACCAGCGCGTTCAGAAATTCTTCCATACGAACCAGCGTACGCAGTATTACTTACA
>JAXFYO010048333.1:412-10837 GCA_034768055.1 Saccharina latissima
GAACTTCATCCTTGTGTTGCAACATTTTTCGTTGCATGCTTAGGCCCGTGGGGTTGTTCGTCGGGTGTTGTTGCTTGTTTTTCCCTCCAAAATCAGTTTTTGACTTGGTATTAGTATATATAACTTACTGTTAGTATAGAGCTCCTCGAGTAAGGAGCCTCAGGGAAAAAACACACTTGAAGATGGAGTCACTTTTAGGTTATGTAGCGAATAGTACAGTGCGGTAGGAAAAGGGTAAAGGAATCCCCGCACTATAACTATTACGGGAGACCATAGTAAATAGGACCTACGGTACACACAAAAACCTATATATACCTATCGTTACTAACAATATTTGGTCCTATTAACTATGGTCCTCCGTAATAGCAACACCGCGTGTGCTACGATATGGGTGTTTGTACCGTTGTTTTGGCCGAAATAAACGGTTGAACCGACCGGGGCCCGTCAAGCTGAGTAACTACCAAATAAGCCGTATGCCTTGTAAATCATGCCTTACCGTTGAAAATCTCTACCAATACGAGGTAGATTTGTTTACGATACTATTCGACGTATATACAGTATGTTATAGGGACTTGAATTATATATTGTTTTAGGTACGTAGGTTGTTCGTGGTATGGGGGGGCATGATTAATTAATTTAGCGAAAGAGGGAAAATAGTATCTAGGCTATTGAGATTTTGCGCTGAGTTGTACTTTCCTTTTCATCGGGGTGATGTTATAGAGCCCCTTCAGCGAGGAGGCTAAGAAAATCAAGGGCCCACCCCTAGCGCACCACGCGTCGTACACCATCCCATCTAAACAGCCGTTCGTCACAGGCTGGTGAACCTGCCGCCTGTCTCCTGACACCATTTACAGAAAACGAGATGGGAAAAGGTCCAGCGGCATTCTCTTCTCCCTCCGTGCGGGTGTTATTTTCTTACCCCCCCCTGAGTGCTCAATTTTGTTTTGTATTTTGATTTCCCCAGCAGAACGTGCAGGCGCCAGGAAGGCCGGAATCCCGAGGCACTCAACCCGGCAGCACCCGTTCCACCGCGTCGGGAAAACGGGCAGTGCCTGGGGCAGTTCCGGGGGTAGGCAGCGCTTCTCGCCCTGTGAGCAGGGGGCGCCGAGAGGGGAGGGTGGCCGTCGAGCAGCAGAGGTGCAAGACGGCGGGTAGCGGGACTTCAGGTGACAGACTACTGAGCTCAAAGCTTTCACGTTTCGTTCAGATCACGATCTCGACCATGATCTAGATCCTCACCTGCCGTTATGAGGTGCTGTGCAGGATCTGTATGGTGCACAGATCCCACCGAGGGAACGTGTTGCTAGATCATGCAGGTTATTGTACGGCTCCCAACCGGCAACATGAGCTAATACGGGCGACCATAGTAAATCAGGACCCAATAGAGGTACTGTACCTTTTTCTGGCTGAAACGCGTTTGTGAATGACAGGGCTCCTTGCTCCAAATCGTCGGGATTTCTTTCTTGTGTTGCAAAACGGTTTGTTGTATCCTCGGGGCATGGGATTGTTCACCGCGCACGTGCGTAGCACTTTTATTTTCCCATCGAAAATCAGTTTTCGGGTGAGGTATATACGGGTAGGCCTCCTCAAGTGACCACCCTTAGAAGGCAGAAACATGGTGCACCTCTACCGTAGCATACGTCCCCATCACATGGACAGAAACCTGCATGTTCCAGTAATTTTACTAAAGCATGTGTTGGTCCTGATCACTGCTGTGTTCCCCTGTAATGGATTAGTGAAGAACAGGAATATATCTGCCCTGAAGGAGCTATGTAGATCATGATCTATCTGTAGATGATCTGTACAATCTGTGAAATGTTTTGTGTACAGTAGTAGGCTACATAGTCTCGATGGGCAATACAACCACGTTTTGGTCTACCCGGGTACTCCAGAGCATTATTATCAGGTCACCGAAATGGAGTTGATTGTGGTTGTTTGAGGCCTGCGTATAGTATTATCGTACAGTAGGGAACGGACACCGGCGACGTTTGTTTTGTCGAACACCCACCGGCACGGCTCTGAAGGCACACGCGGTGCTGCAATATGAGGTGTTTCGATCATGGCAAAAGCGGTAGTTGGCCAAACCCAACATTTTTTGTTATTTTTTGTTTCCCGTCCGACAACAAGGTATCGCATTTACACATGGGAGGAATGCCCCTGTAGGGTTGGTGCCTTATTACCTTATTTTCTGAGTTTGTCAAATGAGGAGCTCAATATATCTCACCCGAATCACGCCTTCGAAGGTTGTTCGCTCAACCCGATCAACATTTGTATGCGCTGTATGCGCCGTATGAGCTAGTCCTAAACAACAAACACACGAGAAAAATTGTAATTCTAACCGGTACAGTAGATACTGACTTGAGAAGCTCAGCCAGTCCCAGTGACAAAAGTTTTCCTCAGAAGGCAAAAGCTAACTGCAACCCCTTTACGGTATNNGTACACACAAAACCTATATATTTCCCTATTTCCCCAAACAATATTTGGTCCTATTTACTATGGCCCCCCGTAATTGTAGTAGTAGTAGTAGCAGTCTCTGTTCTATCACTCTGAACCGATAAACGTCCCACTTTCCCTTCTCGAAGGCTCATGATATAGTTGCACCTTCCTCCCGTAGCACACCTTCATTGACCGCTCTAACTACCCCGGGCGGCCAGGGTAGGGAATGTCAAACACCGTATTCCCGCCTCCCCTTCCATCTTTTCTTCTACCTACTCATTACGGTCGCCCTTCGTTTCTTTCTCCCTCCCCCAGTAGTCGATCCGGGATCCCCATAGCAGGCTCTCCTCCCCCCTCCCCACTATGGTTCGTGCTTTGCTTTTTTTTTATCGCGAAAATAATCCAACCCATTATTTCCTCCGTCGACCCGTCTCGCCTCTCCCTTAAAGGCGGACGAGACAGGGGTAAGGCGGGCGCCCAGAGGAGAAAAACAGACACGACCGCGGATCCGGAAAGCGTCGGACCTGGTGCGGGGCTGCCGGGCCCTGGAGGCGCGACGGATTCGGTGAGAGGTCACCAGCAGGTCGTGATGAAGCACGTCTTGGACCAGGATCTTCGCATGGACCTCGCAGGTGAGGAGGATGTCCCGCTCAAGACTCCAGCTTGTGTGTCCCTGAACCGAGAAAATAATTTGAATCCACTTTAAATGCTATTTAATAGCCCGAAATTATTTGTTTCGGTGTCAAGCGTTTCAGCAAACCCTCTAGAGTCACTATCAAGGCCCTAGCCTCCCTGAATCAGGTTTTCTGAAATAGGCGTACCTGAACCACGTTTTCTGAAACGCGTGTCCCAGAATCACCGGTTTTGTGCCTGTCTTGCCTGTGTTTTTTTTGGCACGGACAGGCACACGTGAAATACCATTCCAGGCACGCTGAAAACAACGCCGCTGGGTCGAAACTCCCAAATTCTGGGGAAAGGGGATATAGGATACAGTGTCTGCTGCGTTTCGGCCTTTTTTCAGCCCGTGCTTTTAAGGCGTGCCTGAAACACCGATTCCGTGCCTATCTCGCCTTATAACAGGTATGCCTCAAAGCACGGACAGGCACGCGTAAAAGGCCTTTCAGGCGCCCGAAAATAACATATTTAGTCGTTAACCCTAACTGGTTCATACGGGCAACAACATATAGTTTGCATAGACTACACGTAAACACAAGATTCAGCTTTGCCGGCTTCTTAGTGGTAGAGGCATGTCAATACCGGAGTATACACCCCTTCACTCGCCTCTGGCACCCGGGGCGTAGACATACTACTTTCCTCGTTTTTTTCCTTGGGTCAACTCAGTGACCGAAATGCAGCAGAGTTTGCCTCAAAATATTCTGGCGAAAGCTAAATGGCGTTCTCGCGTTAAATACCTATCAAGTACGAAAGCGCAGAACTCATCAAATTTCCCGCACGCCACATTTTTTCATACCTACGTAGCCAGCTATTACGGGGGGGCATAGTAATCAGGGCCAACTAGGTTTAGTAAGAACTACTGGAATATATTTTCGTTTCGTTTCTCCTCGCATGCGGCCCCCCTTGGATTAGATTGCCAACTCATGCAGAGTTCGTATGAAAAGTTCGTATGCATCTGGTGCATACGTACGCTGTGTTTTGTGCTTCAGGTGTTATGCCTATCTGTCTGAGTTTTGTATTTATTTCAACTTGACTAGGTACGTCTTTTTTTCCCCTGGGGTATTCTTCCGCTTCAGGTTGTTTTGGAGCCTATACTGTGACCACGGACAAATGGTTTTGGTCCTAAGTTGATGTAAGAACAACAACAACATTTTTTTTTTGTGTATGTTGATCGGTCCTGACTTCTATGGTCGGCGGCGACGTTTTGGCAGCCAACCCACCGCCCTGTGTACCCGGCTCGTCACCTATTTTGCCAACACGAAGGCTTCAAAGATGCCTTGAGGGCTTTGGCGTGTCTTAAGCACCCGGAGGTAGAACACGACAAGGACGCTGACGAGCCGCTGCGGGACCTGTTCTTCAACTACCTCTTGATCAGCCCCGACCTGGAAGGAGTGAGGGAGATGGCCTGGCTGCAGGCGAAGGTAGGCAAACCCCGTTCACCATCGCTTCTGTAAAGCACATGCTGCCACGCAAATTCCATTGCGAATAATACTAAGCCCCTGGATGCACAACGCGATGACTGCGGTTTAAACGCCCCCCCCCCCCCCCCCTAATGGGCATACGACTACGGCCATGCAGGGCAATGGGTACACCTCCCCTCACCCTCTCCCCCTCTATTCTCTTTTTTTTCATGCACCCCTTCCCTCGTTATGATGGGTTTCCCCTTGAACAGGCTTGGGGTGGCAATGAAGCTTTCGCGTACGACCAACTACGAAGATCATAGCGCCCCTTCCCCAGCCGTGGCCCAATCGAGACTACGGCACCCGCCCCACCTTCGGGTGCGACGCTTCAAGACCCCCCACTTATGTCGCGTCAAACTCCCTCGCCTATGGCACGTCCAGCTCCCTCTCTGACCGCGTGTCAAGACCCCTCGCCCACGGCGCGTCAAGATCCCCCGCTTACGGCGCAAGGACATCGGCACAGCAGACTTTCCGCTGGCGACCCCCCGGCAGCTTCACCTACCGCGATATTGGCCGCAGCGCGCACGGTGGAGTAACCTCGGCGGTGAAGCCGTGCGGGGAAAAAGCTCCCGTGATGGTGGCAGTTCCACGCACACCCCAGACCTAGCACGGGCGGGGAGGGGTTCCGGGGACGCGAAAATTGGCCGTTGGTAGTCGGAGAAGACCGACCGGTCGATAGCGGGGGAGAGCGACCGGTCGGTTGGGTGGAAGAACCAGTCTGCAAAGAGTAGAAAATGCCGCCGTATTACGTAACCGACCCCGTTTTATTGAATGGTTGGTTCGAGCTGCGCGGGTGTTATCGGTTGGTGATGTGCGATATGTGATGCAGGTGTAAGAGAGGTAGTCAGGTGTCCGTAATGTTCGGTTTTTGCGTTTAATGGGTCGAGCCTCTGCATGTACCGGGCCTCTAACAAGAAACTGATATATTGGCCCAGGCTAATTTTTTTATTTGATAAAAGGTGTGTTCCACAGTAACTTTAGTATAACCACTCCCGAATTTCTTATTTTCCCAGAAATCTCAGGCTTCATTGCTGGAATTTTCTTGTGAGGGGGTCTGTGCTGTCTGTGTACAGGGTTGTGAACCGAAAATCGATTTGTTTCGCTCGGTTTTTCTCGGTTTTTCGCAACCGAAAACCGGCTTTTTTTGGTCGATTTTTCGGTTCCCCAAAAAAAACAAAAAACGAAAAACGAAAAACCGACTCGGTTTTTTTCAGTCGTTTTTTTCACTGTCCCCTACGTCGATAACGCCTACATTCCTGTATGGAAACCCCGTTATATATGGATGGACAGCCCTCTAGGCCACGCAGACAGCTGCACGCAGCAGAGCAGCACGGCACCAGTATAATATCGTTCTTTCACAGGAAATGGCATGGCCTCGTACCCTCTATACCTACCTGGCTTATATAGGATTTAGTGTAGACCATTGTTTATGTATGGCCTCGATTACGCTTTTTTATATACCAATGAGCATGGCCTCGTACGCCTATCTGGTATAGCACGGCACCAGCATATCGTGTTTTTATAGGAAAGGGTATGACTTCGTACCCCCTACCTCGTTTATATAGGATTTAGTATGGCCCGTTTCTATATAGGAATTAGTATGACATCGATTAAGTTTTTTACATAGGAATACGCATGGCCTCGTACCGCCTATCTGGTATATAGAGGATTTAGTACGTAGCATTTATGTATAGTAATTCGTACCAGTATGCCCTAGTACCCCCTACCTGGTTTATATAGGATTTAGTATGGCCCGTTTATATATAGGAATTAGTATGACATCGATTAAGTTTTTTACATAGGAATACGCATGGCCTCGTACCGCCTATCTGGTATATAGAGGATTTAGTACGTAACATTTCTGTATAGTAATTCGTACCAGTATGCCCTAGTACCCTATGCCTGGTTTATATAGGATTTACTGTGTGGTAAAAATCATTTTTTATATCGGAATTTACAGGTATTGATAGTATGGCCTCGTACCTCGTACTGGTTTATATAGGATTTGGTCGGCGCTTGACACCATATGATCCTGTCGATACATGTTGTACCAAAACATGCACACGGACTCCTTTTGAAATGTTAACTTTTAACTGGTTTCGCTCAGCCACCAACCAAGAAACCGACCAAGAAGTGTTCGGTTTCCGTTTCGTTTTTTTTTTCGGTTTTGTTCTAAAAACCGACCGAAACCGACCGACGTTTTGGGGGAAAAACAAAAAAACGACCGAGTCACATTTATTCATTTTCGGTTCACAACCCTAGCTGTATATGGTGTATATGTATCGTGAGTATTCATTGCCGTGGTAAATTGCAGAGTGCTTTGTTTCGTTGTGCTTGGAAGGTGGCCATAATTTACGTAGCGTCGTCCAATGCGAAAAAGTCAAAGTTTCAAGTTTGTACTTTTTGGGGGGGATGGCAAAATAATTTATTTGGCCTCGCCAAGTGCGGAAAACTCCTGCATTTTTTTGTTTCTGTCTGGCATGTCGCACGTGTCACGTGTGTACTTGCATACGTAGGGGGGCGTTAGCACTCTGACTCCGATGTAGACCCCACCCTGAAGATCACCAGTGCGAAACAGAGTCAAGAGCGGTCGTGAAGCGTGTGCATTTTTAGCTAAGGTAGAGTCCCTCCTCTTCACGTAAGAGCTACCGCAATAGCGCAAACCGTTCCAATGTTCAGCGAA
Source organism: Saccharina latissima (assembly GCA_034768055.1). NCBI lineage: Eukaryota > Phaeophyceae > Laminariales > Laminariaceae > Saccharina > Saccharina latissima. The sequence continues at coordinate 7,667 of JAXFYO010048333.1, forward strand.
ATGGCTTTTTCGTGGTCTCACGCTGACCAATCAATGATGCGGTACCCAACATCCGACTACTTTTTCGTGGTATCACTATTAAATAGCTCGAGTTGCCCCATTGAATAATCAATGTTGTGATTCTCAACATCGGACTGCTGCTATTCTTAGGCCAGTCGGCCGTACATTTGTTTTGCGGTTCATCGAACAAAGAGACCGTGATGCGGAGTGAATGCAAGTAAAGCGAAATGGAGCGAAGCAAAACGTGAGTTCCGTGTCGGAATTGTCGCTCGCTGGCTCCTTCCCTAGCCGTCTACTGTGTTTATGTTGTCGTTTTGGCAGCGGCAAGAGCGGGGCGGTCCTAGTAGACTGGACGGCGACCAAGCCACCTCCCGAACAGAACTTATAAGGTACATAGGAGACGTCTGTCTTTGTTTTTTGCTCTTGAAGCCATTTTTTGGATTTATTATGCTGGTTTCGGTGTACGAGGGCGGTCAGTCAAGGTGTTAGACTGCGGCCAGCTAGCATGTTTTTTGCTCCCCGAATATTCGGACGGCGTGTCTCATGTTCCAAACGTCGCTGACGCGGAAGTAGAATGGTGCTGGCACCGATTGATCGCCCTGAGGGCTGGCCTGAAGGCTGGCGAGGCAGGAAGCTATTCATGTATATACCATGAACGAATAGAAGAGCTGTGATTCCGCACTAGTTACGTAACCAACTATTACAGTAGTTATTAGTTGGAACGATAGTCAGTCGTTTCTCGGGGGGTACCAACTAAATCCGGCTGCTAATAATCGGCCACCGCCGCCTGGCGATTAGGTACCAACTAAAGACTAGTCGAAATGCCAAGTCGACTCACGGCTCAAAATGAATGGAGCACCCGCCGGCTCACGTTTGTTCGTGGAATTTTTCTCCCATCGTTTTTCTAATAATTGGGAGAACAAGATTCCGTCAGTTTTTTTTATCGGACGTGCCTGATGTAAGTTTTAGGTTTTTTAGTTTTTTACGGCTTGCCCCAAAGATTGCGTGTTCGATTGAAAAAAAAAACTCACTCAGGATGACAAGTCATTGCTTGTTTATGTGTTTTTTTTTTGTCTACTCGGAGAAAGTCAGATGGCATAGGTGAAGGACTTTGAGTACGGAAAGTACTCATCATAGGCGTATATGCTACACCAAAATCCTTCAGCTTTTAAATTTGTTGTAGGATGCTGTCCAATCTACAGGACATGATGCCTATTAATAGCAGGAAACAGGAAAGCTGCTCCAGGTTGGGTTTCTTATTATGTGAATTCGTGTGTTATACACTATGTCTTCAACATATGCCGACTCAAAAAAATATTATTTTCTTGTAAATCTCAGCCTGACTCGTTTTACTGCTCGTTTTTTCAGCAGGTGTCCGCAAAATCCTATATGCGGTATGCATTGCCCGAGCCCGATCTCTAAACGATGGAAAGAGTACGTAGCGTTTTCTGTCCCAGGGATGTTTGTTCCCCACAGGTATATACAGAGGAACGCACCCCACGCTTTTAATCCAAACAAGGATGATATACTGGCGCGTGGTCTTTGATGGGACACTGCCTGTGTTGTTGTGTGAGAAATGGAACGTTGTTGTGTACCCATGTGTGTTTACGGGATTGTGGCTGTTCTTGTACGTTTACGCAATATTTGCGGTTGTTCACGTTTTTCCTCCCTGTTTTTGGCTTTTGCTTAATGCGGATACCAGGTCCTATCCCCTAGACCGTACCGCCTCAGTATCACTCTACTCCTTCAAGGCCATCCTGGCTCCTCGGGGGCACTCTGAGATTAACTACCTCGTGTTGCTGACCCCCGAGAGTGTGGTAGCGCCACACAACCCCAACAACGTGCTATCACTAGCGCGGTAATTTTACTTATCTGTTTGTTGACGCCCTAACGCATAGAAATATTGGTCGGGCTTCGGAAACAAAGTATTTCGAACCCATGCTTCGGGTGGGACAATGAGTTCCTCGCGTGAAAACCTCAGAAAATAAGCCACCACCCCTACAAGGTGACATTGCTCCTTCGTGGGCCGTCAAATATGCCACCAAACATATTAGTAGGACACCGGGATTTTTTTTGTCTTCGGGCGCGTCAAGGCCTGTTCGGCCTCGGCGTATTAGTTTTGGTGAAGGGTTACGGTCAGCAAAGCAAAGGGATCAAACCGCGGTATCCTAGCCTCTTCGTTGGCCGTTCACCCCCAGTTTCTTCCTTCCGTCCGGCAGCCCAATCATGCCCGCATGCCCGTCATGTTATCGTATATAAGAGACCGCATGCCCTCTAAACCAAGTGTATTGCGGCTAAACCCTGGTCATTAACGCCTAAAGAGACCTTGATATGTCCAAACATACCGTTCTCCTGGAAAAGCTTATACCCGCCCGCACCCACGCCGGTTTGACCTAGCTCTTGCGCCGCAACACGAGCAGTGTGCTGTCATATGTGCCGAAGAGGCTTAAAACGTACCAGTCTGTTAGTATATATGTGTACTATGTACGAGGCACATTTAGATGACTGCGAAAGGACCAAATATGTGCACCTTGTACTAAGGATCAGAATGATAACGACTCCGGAAGGTTAGGCCAGCCCTCTGGCCCGACCCCAAGAGCTTCGGCTGTCCCCTCCCAACATCACCTACCGCTGCTGTACGAAAACGACAGCATCTGGTGCCGTGTACCACTCTGGGCGGAAATGTAAGGACCGTTTAGTAAGCGTAACAGTGCCTAAATGTCCTTTATACTTTCATCCAGAGTGGTGTATAATACCCTGTTGCGTAGCAAGGAGAATCTGCTAGACTGCGATAAGTCAGCGCTGATCGAAACCTTTATTAATACCAGGTGGCAGCTTTTATTCCTTAAATATATAACCAACAAAACACAGTACCACGGTACTCTGTTCGTTAGATGGTAGAAGAACATATATCCTTCTATGGTGGATTAGGCTACGTAGTCAGCCCCGATTTAACGCGCTATTGATATCAGGTTGTATCCCTTCGGCCGTTTCCTATGCGGTTCGATTTTTGAGCTTCAGATTATGGTCCGATCGATTTTTCAGCGACCTAGTTCGAAAATCGAAACAGTCTTCCTATGCGAGAAGAACGGATTTATTGTACGTGCAGAGATTCGAGCAAACGGCGAGACCAACTGCTGCTGTTGTGGTCTGGCGCCGCGAAGAGACGCG
>JAXFYO010048865.1:0-11296 GCA_034768055.1 Saccharina latissima
ATTAGCTGTAGCACACACTTGGCGAACATTTTGTACAATAATATGTCGTGCTTGCATTAACCCTCCAGCGATTTAACCGTTTCTGTCCCATGTTTGCATCTGCAGGTGCCCCCTTGGGCTCGTTGCTCGGATCCCACTTCCATCGGCTGGTCCTTGCATCGTTAGTTTACCTCACGGACGGCGTACAGTTTGTTAGTGCCCTAATCATCGTCCAGCCGTGGTCGACGCTCAAGACTGACACCCCCCTGTAAGTTTCGTGTTTGCGGTGTATGGTATATGATGCAGTGCGGTAGGTCTAGTCACGCACGGACCTAGCCCTTGTCCAGCCCATACCTCGTATGTGGGGTGAACATCACCGTAGTTGGGTGGTTACCGCGATAGCGTAGTCGTGTGACGAGGAGTTCGGTTCCATGTGAGGCACAGGCGACCGAGAGAGTGACTTGTGCGAGCGTCTGTTTTCTGTGAAACACAAACGTTGCATTTTTCGGAGACACAGGCACAAGTCGCTAGCTCTATGTAGAGTGGGTGGCGGTTATTATGGTCCACGTATTATATTCAGTGTGTTTATGTGTTGGGTTGAACGCTAGCTTAAAGCATACAGGTGATCAACGCCACCGTAGATTCCCGGCGCGGTGATACTGTGTCGAAGGATGTTAATGAAACGGCATAATCCGGAATACGCTTACATCACACTCTTTTGTGGCGTTAGGCGTCTGGCGCAACGCATTGCAGGAGTTCACTAGAGTCATCCCCCCAGCGAAACGTAAGCGCTTTCGCCAGGCGTTGGTCGGGCGCCTTGGGCTTGCCTGCCTCTTCTTGTGTGTGTCCGTGCCCCCACCATTTCTCTAACTTGTGTCACGCAGACACCCACGTTGGAACCCTATTTTGTCGTGTTGGCATGATTCCTGCTATTTTCCACTTTTTCCGCGGTGGATAGGTTCCCGCATTCGTACTCTCCGATGTTTCGCCTAATCGATTGTCCCCGAGCTGCATATACTATAGTGGTAACATCTGTTGACTTGGTCCACACGGTTAACACGATTCCTTTTTTATTTCTACGCTGCCCCCGCGTCTCCTCTCGAGCAGAATACTATCTCTTTCCTCAGCGGCAATTCTCCTCGTGGGCAGCTTCTTGTTTGCGGCGATTGCCAAGGCCGGGGAGCATCTTCTAGACAAGGCAGAAAAGCGAGAATTGTCGACACTAGCGAATGGAGGGGACGCGAAAACGTACAGCAGTTCTGCAGATGCGTCGGTGGGCAAAGAAACATCCGCGCTTTGGGTCCCTATCAATGGCCCACCAGCGGTATAGAGGGCAAGCAGGATAAGGCTAAACCTGCAGAGCGCTGCGGTTCATGCCTACCTCTCCCCCTGAAACTCAATGGTGTTGCCAGCCAAATTGCAGGGTATGGTCACCATCACACCGGGCGGCAGTGCTAGATTTGTTGACATCGAGCACTCGGAGTGAGCTAGATTCGCCATGTGACCCCGTATGTCGGTGGTGCGGTGCGTGCCTGTCGAACGTGTACTCCCCGGACCCCATGTTTGCGCCTTAGTGAATGGCGTCGACATGCAGGACGTGGAAATGGATGTGGCAAGCGCGGGTGCAGGCTTGTCTACTTAATTTCGTCCGAGGAGGGTCGGTATTGATTAATTGTCTTGGTGAATCACGAAGTCGTTGTTCCGCGTGCAAGGACAGCGTGTGTGTTCAGGTGACGTTCGGGAGAGCGTCGGATAGACCTAGGCGGCTCATAACGGTCGATATATATATATATAAATATATACATATTCCATGAAATTTCGTTCGGTTCGGTTATGGGTTCGCTGCTGTGCTATTCTCTGTGTCGGTGCGATTGGCGTGGCGCTTTGCCCCATGCGAGTGGCAATAGTGGCAATAGGATCGGTCATCTCCGAGGTAGGGTGTCTGTGCTGTCCACACATTCGATGGTATTGTGTGCGGCTTGGTGCTGTGAGTTGTGTGCTGAATCAGTTTATTTTAGGTTATCCTAGCGCTCTGCAAGGGCCGACGGAGAAGGCGTGACGTGGCACGCACCAGCCCGTTCAAGCTCATGATGCCGGGTGGTTCTTGTGTCTTCTTACAGTTTGTATTTTGTATTGGTGTACTTTGTATATATTCTGGAACCTCGTTTTTATGTTCTACTTGAACCCCTTCCACACCTATTGATAAGACGTGGTGCATGGTAAATATGCGCGTGCGTTGGGGTACGCTGGACGTGTTTACAGTAGCTTTGAAGGTAGGCATGGGCGTGTGGGGTAACAATGCGTACCTGCTGACGGACGAGTGTGTGGCCGCTGTAGCCGCTTTATCTTCTACTCTCCAACCTCGACTTGGCTGTGAAACACAACGTAATGCGCAATACCATTGATAGGAGAATAGTTGAAGTCGAGAGGTCACCGTAAGTCGTCCACGAACGCTTGCTTGGTACTTGATATTGGAACGGCCAACGTGTTGTGTTCTTGACGCAGAGGTGGCTTTATCTGACCAAACTCATCGAGGTGCACAAAGGGCGGACCTTCGTGCCCGTATCGAATATAGTTTGGTGACCTCGCGTCGAGGAACGCCATTGATTGTCTGACCTGTAACGCTTCCATGGTATATTTTCCGTTCATGAGTTAGGCGATTCTGAGTGTTGGTGTATTTAAGCTAAGCTGGTGCAAGTGTATGCGGGGTCCTACTTCACAGTTTTGACTTGGGTTTAAAATTTCGGGACGGTTGTCGTGCGTTAAGGCTTGAAATAGGGTCTTGTTCATAACACTGGACACCACATGGCACATCCAATGGCGATCAATTCGGCGACGCAGTTGTAGCTTGTGCCATGTGTTCCCTATATTTTGTTCGGCTGAGTTGTTCATGGGGGTACCGTTTTGATTTTAAACGCCTGCTATAGGTGGTGCTGTGGCGGATCTTAATGCAACAGACATGCCAAACTCGTGTCCACGCTATTCATTCCGTGTTGGCATGCCTTTTTGATGTATTCGTGTGTTATTTTGGTGTTGTACAGGCTCTCGGGCGGTCAATCGTTCGATCGACCAGGTATTCATGTTTTTACTCTCTGTTGCCGTTCACCACCACCCGGCATTCTCTGGATTGTCATGGCAAGCCATACTGCTGTTTGTTCCCTGAACTTGGCTCGCGGCGGGTGGCATGGTGACACGCTCGAAACAGCACCAGCTTCCCCCAACCCCGTCTCGCGGGTACGTGCGTGGTTTCTGGTTTAAAAATCCCTTTGGGTATTTCCCGAAATACATGCTACCCTACCGACCGAAAACCTACGTTTAAAACTACAGAGCGGGGTATTGATGGTGCGTGTACATTATACGACCACGGTGTAGATTGTGGAGTTCCATCGGCACGGGATGTTTTGTAGGCAGATGTCGGGATTTGTGTAATTACATGTCTATGCTCCGATGTTCTCTACTCTATTATATGGCTTGATACGGACTGCATGGATGGGTTGGTCGGGACTGCATGACTTCATATGGCTGGAGGTTTTTGGTGACACTTATATGAGGGCCCTCTACATCTGCTGGTGTCGACATGGGTCTTCGCCTGGGCAGATACATAATACAACTGATATATACGAAGTACGTTTCAGTACCTTTTACGCGTGTGCGAATTTCCTCCCCGTCACCTGATAATACCTCCCATACGTTAGGGACAAAGAAACACGATGTCGTAGACGCTGTGAACCTTTTAAAGTTGAGATTTGTTTCGGTGCGAGTTGGTGAGAGCACACCCTTGGGGATAGGGTGAGAGTAAGTCCCTCTTCATGGCAGTTGAAGTTGGCCGTGTTCATGGAGCGAGTACCGAGGAGAGTACGAGTGCTCTCGCCATTCGGCAACATAATGAAGAGTTGGAGGAGACCAAGAGGAAGTTTGAATGGCTGCAAGAACTGGTGACACCACTCACCAGTAGGGCTATAGGGCTATTGACGCATGCTACGATAGAGGTGCACCACCTTTGTTCTGATCCTGGTCACTCGAGGAGCTCGATACCCCTTCTAAAATCCGGTTTAGGAGGAAAACAAAAGCGCTACCCGATTAAACACCCCATGGTCTAACGAGACAACGAAACATATGGCAATGAAAAACATGGAATTCCGACGATTTTAGGTTAAGGAGCCCAGTCATTCCGAAAACGTCTCGGCCATAAAGTGGTGCCCCCATCGTAGCACGCGTGTGTCCGGGCAAATGACATCGCGTACTACGAATAGCTTCGGTCCGCTCGATCACCGACCCATATATTTGGCGCAATGGACAAGGCCCGATTCAAGAGGCGGGATCTACGTACACACCCCGGAGGTTCAGCTCATGGTCGAGAGGTGGCATGGGGAGGTGCACCCTGTGCAGGAGCAGCTGCCGAACCAGCCGAATCGGTTCATGGTGGAAGAAAAGGGGACAGGAGAAAATAAAGAGGAAGGGGAGAGAAAATAATTGGACAAAGAGGGAAAGCTGATACCACCGCCGCCGTTAACATCGTTACCGCAGCCATCGCAGACTCCCCTGTTGGAACCACCCCCTGGGGCGGTGGTATGAGTGCGGAGAAGGACGCGAAAGAGCAAAACGCTTGCCGGTGCGCTTGGTGGAGATCCACTCGATGCTGGCGCAACCCGCAATGTTGTCGTACGAGAGTAGGAAGGAGAGCGAAGAGGATATGCGGAGAATAAGGAGGGTGGAGGAGGAGGATGACGATACGGAGGAGAGGGGTACGGCGGACGAGCTTAGCGGAAAGTTCACCACACGTCAACGGCACACTGTTCGGCTGCAGAATACCAGAGCGTGTGCAAAATATTGATTGGTTATTGTACTGCCAGTAGTTTGTTTCTGGTTTGTTACATAGGTTGTAGTTTGAGGATTTGGAAATGTTTACGAGGTTTTTGAATTTTGTTCTGTATTTCGGGCTTTTGTTGTCAGTCTAGATTTGAAGTTACCATGTCATTGCGTTATGTTTTGCAATCCCGCTCACTGTGCAGGGGGGACATGATTTTGTATTGGTTGTACTCCGAACGGGTAGACTTATTGGAAGAGCCGATGCTATTATATTTTCGCAGTTGCATTCGGGATCTGGTTGTTGGGATCCAGATTTCGGCTTTGAGGCTTCCGGAATGGTCTTGAGTCTTGAGAGTCAAATTGGTACTGCAATAATTTATTTCTCGTTCATTGTGCAAGGATACCAATGGTGTGTCCGAGTGAATGAATAATATGGTATCGCGCCGTATCGAGTAGATAACAGGGAGGATGTTGATTGTTCTTGTTCCAGATACGATTGCGATGTGGATTGCGGAGTTCCATAGGTATGGAATAATTAGCAGCTGCAGTTCGGGATATACATGATGATGCCTTATGCTCCGAGGTTTTATCTTCTCCGCTATGCGACTTGATATTGACTTGACTACATGGATTGGTGAGGACTGCATGCCTTGCTCTCGCTTGAGGCCTTGAGTGAGAATTTTGGCAGTGCCCTCTACACCCACTGGTGTTGACGTGGGTATTTAAGTGGAGATATATATCAAACAACTGGTTTATTGGAAGCACATTGCAGGCCTGTGCGCCTTTTCTCCGATTCCCCTGAGGAGAACGCTCGGAGTTTAAGGACAAACCAATGCGGGAACTTTGATTCTAGCGAAGAGGCGGGGTGGCGCTCCGCTGTCCCCATTTTTTACGTTTACACGTGGTCTATCACCTACAATCGCCGCACAACTCGGGTTTGGCGTACTACATATGTAGGCGGATCTTGTTTCCATGGAGAGGGGGCGAGTGACGCTCACCCCCCCCCGTGTAGTGTATTGTTTGGCACTGCTTGCTTCAACCTCTTTTTGCAAACTCTAGTATCGCTAAAATGTTTGTCTATAGAACAATCCACTTAGAGCAGGAGACGGGGATATTTTTGGAAGTTAGCCATAAAGTGGTACACCGGGTGCGTTTTGCGCCAGTTGACAGTATTACGGAAACTCGCACCAGGACGTACATTATCTAGGCAGCATACATTGAGCACAGCTCCGGCACACGTTGATATGGTCTCAAATGTTCTTTTGCACCGACTTGTGCTCTTCTACTCACTCTAGGTTGGTTTTCAGCCTAGAATGAAGCGTTTAGACACCGATCGTTACGCCCACCGGGCCCCCACCACGTCAACTCGACACCTCTATCACCTTGGTTAATCTAGGGTTTTACAACGAAAAATACGAAAGTGTCGGTCTGTATTTCCGGCTGTCTGTGCGTCTTGTCGACGAAATCGCCATAACACGATATACCGTTGTATGCGTGTTTCGTTTGGTTATTCCACAACAACATCGGCCATATGGTAGTTTTTTTAATGTCCACCCGCATTGCTTTTTTCTGTGAGTACGGCTGCAGCAGCAGCTTGTCCATTGAAAAACGCGGGCCGCTAGAAGGTTTGGTGTAAGCTGCTTCGTTGCTGTGCGCCAGTCGCGGCTCGCGGCGTCAGGAGGACCCGCTGCAGCACGCGGTACCGACCGTCGCACACAGCAAGCGTCACGACCACAAACCAACGCCGATGTATCACGCAGCTTGCAAATGTGAGTGTCGAACCGCTCGGGAGAGCGCATAGCCGACGTACTTTGAAGGTTTTCAGAGCAACACACATCATATGCCCTTACCACGGTCCTCGGCACAGCAAAGCATTGTTCCAAAATATACCCATCGGCTTATTATCGAGGAATATATATATATATATTCTCGTATAACAGCCGAGAGCTCCGTGTGTTTACTGTTGCAGCATGTATTCTTCAGTGTTTAGTTGATTGCATGAGGCTTATTTTCCTTCGTTCATTTAAGTCCTGCTGCTGTATTTTCTTCGTTGGTACCATATAGGTGTGTTGGTTGGTGTGTTGGTTGGGTAGGGTAGATTGCAATCACTTTGGTGGAGTGCTGGTTGATTGGAACAGGCTGGGATGTCTCATTTGATTGAAGCATGGGGTATATCGGATAAATGGTGACAAGACGGACAGACCGGCCTTTCGGACGTCTCGAGACAGAAGACCACAATAAAATGTGAAATTCAGAAACCAAATACCAGGACCTAAATATCGACTTTGGACACCAAACCCAACACCAAACGCTTTAGTTTCAACTCCAGGATGAGCTCTCCACTACATTACCACCTTACGAATACCGCACTAAACATTCAAACTAAATGTTTCAGGCAAACTTCAAACTCCAAACTACAACCTGCGAAATCGAATTTCAAGTCTATAGCAACAAACCATAACTAAAACAACAGTACGGCTGCTGATACGCAGCACGCTCGTAAACCTTATCCACTGACAGACACGGCATCGACAAACAAACCAGCTTTACGTATGTTGATTCCGGTTACACAGTACTGTCTGCTCAAAGCATAGGCTCACTGCGCAGTATTACGCACGCTTATTAAAATCACCAGATACAGTGTCGAAACTCACAATCATATAACCTATTCCACTAAGAACCCAACTGTCAATCTCAAGTACTGGGGCGCAGATTCGCGATAAAATTCCTGTGCAATCATCATTTCAAAGGCGTTTAGTCAAGAAGCAAACGTGCTCGTATGTCGACAGTGCATGCGGTATTTCCAACTCTATTTTCTGGACAGCTTTCTCAGAGGGTCGTGGCCAACGGTGATATGTTAAGCGATCGAGACAGACACTGGGCTGTTCCCCGACTGAATCGCGTCCGTGCTGTCCACGAACACTGGGATGTACGGCTTCTAGAACTCAGACAAACTAAGGCACCACATGTGCTGCAGCAACGATGCCTCCCAAATTCCCTCTACCGTTGCAACGTACTCGGTTCCACTCGGGGAGGGTGGGGTACACTTCTGAGTAGTAGACATCACTCGTACAGCCTCGCGCCACACGTCACGATTCCACTCTAGGCATACTTTCTGTTCTAAGATATGGGATGATAAGCCAAATCCGTGCCAACTACCAGCTCCAAACCACTACCCTGCTGGAATGGAACGCCGTAGTGATTCGTGATCTTTAGATTTTGCAGAATATCTCTTGCTGTCTTTAGTCCAACTGTCGTTTCTGCGAAATCGTTTTGTACCATCAGCAGAACAGTGATTCTGTCCGGGCGTAGTGACAATTAGCCTGTCACGGAACCTCGCCAAGGCTGTTGATGGGGACTAGGCGGCCAAGTATTCGCTGAACCGATCACACCTCTCTTCATGGGCTATCGCAAACATGCGCTCCCCACGCATGACTGCAGTAACTGAAATGGACCCCACCTCCATCAATCGGAAACCACACCCAATCACAAGGCTCTGTTCGAACCCAAGACTCTTCGGATGGGTGATCAGGTGACTACACCAATACGTCGACTCTTGTTTCAACCAGTATAACTTACGACCCAGGCGTACTATAGTGCCGGACAGAGCTCCGCGGCCCTGTGGCATCCGCTTTAAAAGCTCTTCGTTCAGCTCAGCCTGAATGAACGTCTGCTATACGTACGAAATGGTACAAACCCAACTGAACTCGAATCCTATCGCCGTCATCAAGCGGATACAAGACGCGATGGAAGTGGGCGCAAACATCCTATTTCAATCGACCCCCTGGAGACACTTAAATCGTTTCGCCACTATTCTCGCTTTGGCCTTCACAACCTAAACGTCATCTTGTGACTTCTACTTGAACCCCCACTTGGCCGAGGCCACGACCTCTCCCCAAGGTCCTAGCTTGTTTGAGTTCAGTAATATTCCATGCCATGGCGTCGACTCGAGCGCATGGATTCGACGCATGTTATGGCCTCCGAATGCTCTCTAGCATTAATGGTTGTCACTGAAAGGGTAACTGCGTCGCGGGAACTGGCTGAACAGCGCGTACTCGGCTGACTGTGCTACAGTCATGTCCTGGTAATTTGTTCCCCGTCCTCAATCGCGTCCGTTTAGGTGGCATATGTCATTTTCCCGGGGGACGCTCACCGACCCTGGGATTCTCCGCCCCAGGTGGGGGCGGTGGATGCGGCAGAGTGGATGGCGACGCCATATCCACAGACGGGGTCGAAGTTATCGGTGGCGCCGGCATCATCACAGGTGTCACTGGCGCTAGCATCGGCGGTACCGGCGGCGTGTCATATATGTGCACGTCAGCGTTTGGTGGCGGCTCCGGCACGATTACGTCCCTCGCGTCCGGTGCAGCGGCGGTAATCGGCACGCCCTCAATGTCTAAATCGACGCCCTGCGGCGTTTCTTACCATGCGGAGTAGGTTGTAACATTTACGCAGTCCCGCAGGTGATTCCGCTATTGCGAAAATAGAAGCAGGGTCTTACGATCCGGCTTGCGTGTGCAGTGTACGCGGGAAAATCAAAGCGTCACGAAGGCGATGATGTTGACCGGCGGCAGTCTCCCGTCCAATACCTCGTACGGTGATTTTCGAGCAAGCCTTGACCGTGATCGACGTGGTGTTCAGGAAGCCGTCCAGGCGGACGACCAATCCACCCATGAAGGGTCAAGTTCAGGGAGCTGCCTGGGGAACAGTTTGGGGGGCTCAGGGCAAGCGGTCAAACGGCCGGGGAATAGTGTTCTGTAGCGCTTCACGATGTACGTGAACGGGCAGCATGTTAACGCCAGGGCGAACCACGTAGATGCTGACTAGACTACCAACACCCAGTGCGGATTCAAGCTGCGAACTCTGGTGTACGTGATGGCGGCGCATTATTCATCTGAGGGACGAGTTCTATCACGCGTGTGAACAACGTCTGCAGCTTCGTATGGCGGGATAAAGGCAGCGGACTACGATATATATCTACGCCCGTAAGCACATCATCTCCCTCAGGCTAAGGACAACATCACCACGGGCTCCACGGCATTGGTAATTCAACCTGGAGATTACACCATGGGCGACGGTTTTGGAAACTGGGGTTCTTATCTCTCACGTCTACATGTTAATATCTAGACGAGTTCAAACGTTAGATCGGCAAATATGATATGTGAGGTTTCGTCCAGATTATGTCGCTTCCAACAAGTGAGGTGGTTAGCCATGATCGGCACTTTAGTCAAGTTTTCATTGTTTCCAACAAGTTCTGGTGATCGTTGGCCGTGATCAGAACTTCAGAATAGTTGTTTAACGCGTCCTACAAGTGCCGGTGATCGATGGTCATGATTGGCTCTGCAGTCAAGTTTATGTCGGTCCCATCAAGTCCTGGTGCCCCTTTGTCTACTTGTTGTAGGCGGCAGTAACATTGTTAGACCGTCTTTCCGACCTGGTATGCTTGTTGCTGAATTCATGGAGTCACAGATGTAGATGACTGCTACGACCCTCTCGGCCTAGTCGGTGAATTGATAGGAATCGATTTCACGAAATTGACTTTTAGAGTCTTCTCCAGGTCTGGTATTCAGACCTGGTTATATCATACAAACGTGCGTACATATCCAGCGTATGGTTGTTTAATGTTCGCCTGTTACTACATGTTCACTCCCTGGACGTACTGCGGTGAATGTCTCTACGTGCGCGCGCTGAGTTTTATTCTCTCACAATAAGTTATGTTGATGTTAACGGAAGAATACGGCATATCACGCTGAATTTGTGAGTTCATTCAGATTGGATTGATGCATTAAACTAGCTAATATGCTACCTCCGGCGCTAAGCAGACCGACCATCGAGATATCGTGTTAGAGATAGGCATTATGTGGCATACAGTATTAGTAGGCCATTTCATATGGATGCTCTGTTGCACAATTGTATGGTATAATAGCTGTTGTGATAGAGTATATACTGCACGGCCCACCAACAAAAGGTCATCGCTTGTGCCAGGTATACCTCTCTAGGACAAATGTCGGCACGGACTCTGGCTCGGTGTGCTGGATGTCGACGGGTACGAAGAAGGGACGGTTTAATGTGAAGAACACACACATACATACACACATGCATCGCGGATTGAATCTCTTTGGGGTCCCTTCGATAGCGACCTTAACCCATTCAAAACTGAAAAAAAAAATCTCACACTAATTCCAAGTAGTTTTTCCCCCGAAAACGAAAACGGGTGGGCCGGTTCTTAAGGGGTTTACACAAAAATGTTTATTGGTGCCGCCATCAATTGTCTACGAGTAGAATGTGCGCCCAGCAGCAGTATTGGTAGGTCATGTCACGCCCGTGCCGTATAAACGCCTCCTTACGTTGCAACCATTGTCACTCGGACCCCAACCATTGCATGATACCATCCACCAATCACAGCAGTGGCCGTTACTACAGTACTACTGCTGGAAATCGGCACTTTTTTACCGATTTTTTTCGCAAGGGGCCCCCCTTAACCCTTTTAGAACCGCACCCACGTTTT
>JAXFYO010049381.1:0-13409 GCA_034768055.1 Saccharina latissima
GATACCACAGGTACGACACACACATGCTAGCAAGCTAGATGCGTTGACAGAGAAAAAAACGCAAGAAACAAAGAAATAAATACAAAAAAAAAAAGTAGACGTTCAGAACGTAAACTGTAAAATTGAGATGTCCACCAGAGAAACATGGTAGGAATAATTCGAAATTGACGCGACAGGCGCCCAATCACCTTACGAATTGCTACCGTTCTGTCTGTATGCGCGCCCTCGACACGTCCGCCCTGCAAATGAAGGTATAGACAGATCCAAGCGAGGCGCAAGCAAGAGCTTGAAGACATATGGCGTCGCCTTGAAAGCGTTATCGGCCTCTTGTGGCCTGGTGCTTCGGTTCTGCAGTACGGGAGCTACGCGTCTGGCATGATGACGCCAGATTCGGACGTGGACTTGGTGGTGAGATGTTGCGCGACCACTCGCCTCGAGCTGGCGCGTCCACTGCCTAGTCATATCCAAATTAGTCAAGCCTTCCATCGAAATGGGAATATAGTTTGGAGGCTTTCGTGCCATGTTCCTTCGGACGTGGTGAAGCGATTTCTTCACNNTCACGCTGCGTCTTCCTTTACATCATATATTCCATTGCCTTCGCGACCCTCGTCCCCCACGTGAAATCGTTTGTCAGGATACCCCGTTTAAGAACGGACAGTCAGCCGACCGCTTAAACCACGTTTCCGGCACACACCAGTTATTTATCGACTTCGAATTAAGAGTCTCTGTAGTGGTAAAAGTTAAAGAGATAGCAGTCTGCCACATTCCCCATTTTCAGCTGATTTCAGCGCGTTATTGCCTCTCTTGGTTCGCGTGTCACCATTGATAGGTTTTCCCAATGGGTGGGCGAGGGGGGAGGACGACCAACTTTTATCGGCGAGATGAAAAGGCAAGCCCATCAACGCCAGTAACTGTCAACTCACCAGGCAAGCCCACGGAAGGTATGCCGCGCGCACCTGCTCACACCGGACTGAGCCCGGTACCAGGCCTTGACGCCGAGCAGTTTTCTCTGAGTCCATCCCAGGTTGAAGCGGCGACAACCCGTGGCGCTAAGGGACAATCGAGGAGATGCACGGCCTCGTCTCCCAAGCCGACGCTTGATGGGAGTAATGGCAGTCATAACGGCTCGTGGGAGCGTCGGCGGGGAGGGAGTCGTATGGATGGCGGTGGCGTGTTGAGCAAAATACACGACCTTGCGGATCATCTCCGAAACAATGTAAGAGTACGAGTAGCAGTCTCCCGCTGGTCAAGATTTGTTATAAACTCGTTGTCCCGTGACATCCAGCTCGGTTTGAGGCGTCCTCCTCAAGAAATGTTGAAAAAACGTGTTCGTCTTTGCCGCCGCGACCATGAAGCCTAGTTTGAACACTCGCTCTTCGAATGCACTGCCCCGACCTGTCCAACTTGTGTTGTCTGTATCAGGCACCGTTCATTGAGGTGGTGAAGGTTCTCCATCACGCCAGGGTGCCCATCATCAAGGCGGTGGCTTCGAGCGACGGGGGAAGCGAGTCCGGTGACAAGTTGAGGGTGAACATCGACATATCGGTTGACGGCCCCACGCACACTGGCTTGGCAACGAGTGCTTTCGTTTCCTACCTGGCCGACCACCTGCCGAATCTCGTCCCGCTGACGATCGTGCTGAAGTCTCTCCTACAGGTGCCACTTTTTCCCGTGCTCAAATGGGCAATACTCTAAGCTGTGGTACGACGGTACAGTACGTACCCTGGTATAGCAGTATCCGCTGGCAGGGTCCGGTCCACCCATAAACCGGGAATATAGTGCGTATCCTGCCTTTTTCCAGTCGTTTCAACGACCCTTTCGCTGGAAGCTGTTTTTTGTACCGGTATACTGGTACAATGGTGTGGTAATACTGTACGGTATCACCTATATGTACAGCAGTACCGTAGTATTTCCTGACAGGGCATGTCATCCGCCCATGAACGGGGGAACTAATTTGTCCTCTGCCCTCTCCCAATCCGATGTTCTGATTGGGCAGAGCAAAGACCTGGACGATCAATCACCGGAGCTGTTTATTTCTATACGTTATGTAGTATTACGCCAACTGTAAGTCGTATCGCCTGCCTGGCCACGTCATCCGCCCTTAAACCAGGGAACTCCTGATACGTGTCCGCTTCCCTTTCCAAATCCTTCGTTCTGATTGTCAGAGCAAAGGCCTCAATGACCCTTACACCGGAGGCCTGTCGAGCTACGGGCTGGTGCTGATGGTCGCATTTGCCCTCCTGCGCAGAGACCACTTCCCCCCCTCCCCATCTAGCATGCCATCCGGACCGAGCTTCGCCGATACAGGCTTCATACAACGATCAACTCCGGACCGCATCCCCAGCCGGCGAGCGACCTCTCCACCCCCTGACAGGGCGAAGGAGGAGCGCGATGGTGAGGAACGGCCCGAAGAACAGCCCGAAGAGACCGGTCCGACGACGTTGTCCCCTCGGAGCCGCTCTGTGTCGGAGAATCGGTCGGATGTGAAAGACTACGAATTTTCCGTTCCGCCGTCACCAGGGCACTCGGACGGCCTCCCCGCGCCCGTTCTGCAATTCTCGCCGGCGTCAAAAGTTGCAGAAAGTCCGAGCAAGAAAACCCTGGCTCCATCGGTCGGTAGGCAACGAGGGTTCTGGCAGCGCCCTTCCCTGACGAGGGGCGGCTCTGGTTTCACGGGGATGTTGGCGCGGGATGCACGAGCGGGGACCAGGACGGTCAAGAGGCAGACACCCGGGGTGGATGGCCAAAGCATGTCATCTTGGGACAGGTACGACAACGCGCATGCGTATTTTTGAGGTTGACAAAGCAGTAGCGATGACTTTGGCACCCTGAGCATGAACATCAAACGTGTTGTTTTTCTGACATTGGTCTAACTGCTGTGTGCGGTTTTCCAGGCCGAGACAGCAGTATTGGGTGGGATCGAGAACAGCAAGGGCGGTTCTGATGCAGGAATTTCATGCCGGCGCGCCAACGCCTGCCCCCTTAGTTTTGGAAAGCGATCACCAATCTTCCGCTGAGGTGAGAGAGTGCCATCTACTGGGCATGTACTCATGTATCGATGTCCTGGTCGCGCTTACCCTTGTGTTGTCTTTTCTTTTCTCCCTAGGTATTCTTCTACTCCAGAGTTATTTTGAGCATGGTTGTTTTCCACGCACCAGAATATGGCGATGAGTGCTCGTAAAGGTGAGAACAATAACCCTTATCATACCCTGTGACCGCCCCAACTATTCCCAGCACCCCTCACAGCGTGCTTCTACTGGAGGCTTCTTCTATACGGGGAACCACACCAAATTAACTAAAGGTAGGGGAACAAAATGGCCTTATCAGTGATTCCTTTTCCCCCTTGCCGGGCGCTGGTTATGTTTCTTGTTTTTTTTTTACAGGTCCGCGGCGGAAGTTCGATGGCCTTAGAGCCACGGGGTGACGGCGGCATCCCCATCTCGTCGGTCCCGCCTCCACCACCGCCTCCGCTACCGCAGCCGGTGGCGGATTTTTCTTTGCACCCGATGATGCCCCCCTTGTCGCCCTACATCACGTCCGGCGAAGAGCCGGTGAGCCTGTTACGACGTTACTAATAGTTATTGTTTTTGCTCGTGTGTACCTGAATGAAGTAGTGTGCCAAGTAAACCACAGCACTTACGTACGCGCCCTCGAGAGTTTCGAGTACAACGTGAGGGTGAAGCCCCTGGTGCTAAACTTGCCCTAAAAGGGGGAAAGCTTTTGGAAGTGCCCACGATGTACTATAATGACGGTTTACGCAAATGTGAAAGTTGTTTGCAAGTGCCCACCATGCGCGTTGCGTACTTCCCGCCATGTTGCTTGTGGTGGAACGGTTTCCCCCTTGCAATCGATGCAATCGGTGCATGCACTTATCCGTTCGTTGCTGGCGTGTGCAGGTGCTGGGTGAGCTTTTGCTAGACTTCTTGCATCTGTTCGGAGAGGATTTCGACATGGCGCGGGAGGGCTTCAGTGTCAGAGGGGGTGGTTTCCGCTTCTGCGTGCACGATTATCCGCCGCACCCCCAGGCCGGAGATCCAATCGTGATCGAGGTACGCACGTATCGCGTCATTTAGTTTCGACGATGGAGGCAGATCGACTGACTGCCGCCTTGCGTAGACGATGCCGCACTTCTGTGCAGGCGATGATTCCTCGTATTTTTGCTTTACTAACGTGATGGCCACTGACTGTCCTCTGTACAAGAAGAGCAGACATATGTTTCTCGCCGCCACATGCTCACACATTCAAAAAATGATCGGCTGATGAGTGGAGCAATGGTTTGGTTTGGTTTTGCTTTCTTCCAGAATGGTGGCGCCGGGAGATGACACGGCCGCCTGTTCTTTGTGGTGAGCACTTCGGGGCGTGATTCGGAGCAGCAATTTTCCCGCCGACCACAACAGACAAGTCCTCGAAGTGTATCGATGACGCTCGTTTTCAACCGTCTTTTAACAGGCTCACGTGCTCGCGTTCGCCCCACGACGGTTGTATCGGTGGGATACACACGCCAATCGGCGATTGACCACCACCCATCGCACGTTTTTGCCGCCTTCGTTGTACCGATTATTTGTCAACAGTGCCCATAGTAGCCGGCACAGACTTCGTATATGATTTTGGACAACGAGGAAGTCGTGAGCTTTTGCCAACCTCGTAATTTGATACCTGGTGTCACATGTCGTGATAAATTTTAATGACGCGTTTCTGCTGGGTGTTGTCGCGCGCAGGATCCCCTGAACTGCATGAACAACGTCGGCAGGGGTTCGTTTGGCATAGGTCAGGTGCAGCGTGCTTTTTTTGAGGCGCTGACTACTCTCAAGGCCAAGATGGTGCGGGTAAACCAAGACGGGAAAGAGGTGAATCCTGAATACTATTTTGTTATTGTTGTTGTCGCATTAACTCATCGCCGTATTCTAGTCCGTGGCCATGCGACAGGCCCCACTGCTTCTAGAGTTTAGAATATATGGCACACTGACTGATACCATGTTTCTCTCAAGAAGTACGTATCTGCTAAAAAGTACGGAGAAGAGAACAGCGTAGAAGGTGTCTAGCGGGAATATCCGCAAGTTGACGAGCGTCGGGAATGCTGAACCCCACGCCTGGCAAAAACAAATGTCACTATTAATAGTCGAGGTAGGCCAGAAGGGGGAAGTAAAACTTATGTTGTACCGCCCTCTACTATTCAGAGCAGGCGTTTCTATGTGCCACTTACACATACCCACAGTAGCTGCCTGATATTGTCGCAGTGTTAGCCACACACGGCAGCAACGGCGACGTTGCGAAATCCGGCATTGCCGAGGTAAAGAAACGCCTGCTCTGTCCATATCCACCTGTTTTTCAGTCTATTGATAGATAAAATTGATATCGGCTCTGAGGTACCTGGTAGAAGGCCTTGTCCAAGGTATTGCTTATCTTCTCTTTATTGTAAACCGCAGTACACCACCCGGAGAGCGGGCACACGCATGCATGAAATATACACACCCTCAGAGGAACGTTGTCTTACCTTACTACCTTACTACTTTAGTTTTTTTAGTTTTTGAGTCTGACATTGTAGCACACGAGGAATTGGAAACCATTTCTTCCTCTCGTGGACCTTGGACACTGTCCGGGAGGTTGCTTTTGCCACGTCTTCCATTCCATCTGGTTGTGCCTTTATCGCGGGTGAGTGGCTGAATGAACTACAGTAGATCTTCAGTTTATGATATATGCCAGGTATATAGATCTACTATAGAGCAGTTGTCTTTTTGTCGACGACTGGAGTCTGCTTCCTTCTTACGTATATACTCAAGCTGGTTTTTCTCGTGTCAGGCAATGAGATACACCAAAACTGGACGAAGCGCTCACCAAACGTGCCTGGCACTGCCTCTACCTCTATCACCTTATTGTACACGTTTTGGTTTGTGGCTTGGTCAGGTTTTGGTTCCCGACGGCGGCAGCGCGAAGACCAACACGGGTATTCTACGTCACATTTGCAGCCCCCACGCTAGTGCCGCTGGAAAGTCTTCAAGCAATGCTGGTGCTGGAAAGGCTTAAGCAATGCTAGTGCTGGAAAGGCGGCAAGCAATGGTTGTGCTGGAAAGCCGGCAAGCACACCTGCCAGTCCACCGCCGACGCAAGGGATTGCTCCCTAACAGTGGATCTACCCGCCGATTGACCGGGTTTGGTCGGTGTATCGTACTTTGGTTGTACTTTTGTTTATCGCCGTCGCATGAATGACTAATGTATTGTTTGGGGGAGTCGTCCATGTTAAAAGGTATACTAACCTGGAAGTTTGTCATGCTAAGAGTTGTATTGATACTGTTGTGTCGTTGTACGGAGTACCCAGCGCCCTTGCAGCCTCGCCGTTCCCACTTGAAACTGCCGAAGGTTTGCCGTTTCGAGCGGGTACACAACAATATATTTGGCAAGACGAGGCTTGATACGAGCACGGGGTGAATTTGTTTTGTGTAGTACTTGAAGTATATGCCGTTGTCCGCCCTTTTTGAAGAGCGGTTCTTGGCAGTACAAGCCACACGTGAACGGAATCAAAACGAACCCAAAAACACCTTACAGTACGCGGAACTGGGAGCGAAAAACACGAGCACCACTCGGCGCCGGCCGGTTTGGTGGCGAGTACGAGTACCTATGTACGATCGCTCAAGAAGTTGACTTCTTGTATTTGTGCCATTGGGGCTTGCTTGATAGGAACAAAAGCGTCAATTACATCAACCATCGGCCACACGAAGTAAGCAACCTATAAAAACCTACTGGGGTAGGGGATAGGGGATACCTGGTAGAGGATAAGTGTGTCCGAATTGCAATGTAGGAAGCTGTACGACATGCGCGCAGGGCAGCATGGTGGTTGTATGACACTCGTACTGCTGCACGCTCTTCCTATATTTGTCGCTTTTTGACAAGGTCGCACTCGCCGTTATGCTGTAATCAAGTCAAAACGGTTTAAACGTTAAAAATAGATCGCTCGACAGCTATTTCACCATATCACACGAAGACAAGCTGCTGATGTGGATTGGACATCGTGCTACTGTATCAACGATTGGATCGTAGCTCGGCTATGACGAAGCTGACGGTGTGTCGTAGGCGATGCGCAAACGCGGTCGACTTGTGCGAGCATGGCCGATGCAACGCAATGCGCGCGCTGTCGTCGCGTGTCGCGAGATTCAAACGACCTACGAGTACGTACGAGAACTCCTCCAATGATTGATGGCGTGAATGCGGCAAGACAAGACACGTTTGACGTATATTTACAGTAGCCCAACAGGTGGGCTTCCTTTAGCAGTCGGCGTGCCGTGTACGCTGGTGCCTAATGAACCCACACAGCAGTGCATGACGCAACTTAAGAGTGATGTATTACCCCATTGGATGGAATCGTTGTATCTACGTAAAACTTCGAAAATGATTACGTACGTATTCCTTTCCGGCGGCGAAACTGTCGGACATTCCTTAGGGGCCGTCTATCGCAGGAGCGCGCGCTACTTCGGTTGGGTGGGGGCGGTGTACATCTTGCCCCCCCGTCCGACCCCTTCTCCCTCATGCTGGTTTGACAAGCGACGCGGTAGATTTGACACGAGCCATAATGAGGCCTAATCACACGCCTCCAGCTGCCGTTCGAAACATTTGCTTTTACTACAGCAAAACATATGGTGGTGTCTTCATTGCGGGAGATCCAGAAGTAAACCCTTACGCAGTTAGTTGACTTTACGCCGACAGCTGATGTTATACTTCTTTTAAAAAAAAAGTTTTCCACACTTCGTATACACTAAATGCATCCTGCGGTATATCGACACCCACTACACACTACCACACCGCTTCGTCAACCGTCCATATCCGCGAAATCGTCGCCATCTCCAGCCTTTTGCCGCTTTACAGACCGAGCCCCGTCGGCCGGGCCGCGCACATCCCTCGCAGCCTTCGCTCTTAATGTGTCCACGTCTTCCTTGTCTTCCGCCCACTCCCCTACAAGATGCCGCCCGTAGAAATGAGTGTGTGCTAACGAGTTCTTTGCATTCAGCGCCTCCTGCGGTACGAGCATACGAGCACCAATAAGGGGGGGGGGGACGAAAAAAAAACAAGCCAAATTTTCGGGGAAAGGAGAAAGGGTTGAGTTCAGAACATGTCAGTTTCAGTGTGGGCAAGGAATATTGCACACCTGGGACAAATCAGATAGATCAGATAGATCATTCCCGCTTGATGATCTAGTTATTTCAAGGCCGACCTATTCCCAATATTGTACGATCTAGCTCATGTTGCCGGGTGGTTGGAATCTTGCAGTCTGAAGGACACACTTGAATACAATCAGTGAGAACATGTCCCACAGGCTGTCGCTTCTAGGACTATTTGGGTTTTGCCTGTTTCCTATTTTCCGCCTCCTGGAGTGACGGGAGCATTAAAAAAATGTTGCAGGCGCAGTCAGAGCGGTCAACGCAAGGATGACTGGACGCAAAAAAGCGAAACACAAACGTGAATGTCGGTAGTAGTGTCTTGCGCGTTGGTCAACACAGCTAGTAATAGCACAGTAGCCGATGTATACGTATAACTCGTCGAAGAATCGCCATGGTCATGAGAAGCAGAGTTGATCAGGCAGCCGGAAACTTTGTGCCCAAAACGTGCTGAATGAAGCCAGAATCGCCAGGCTAAGCTACGCTTGAGCGTGTGAAGGTGACGGACCAGACACGCCATTAACGCCATAAGGCAGGATAACTGTGAATAAGAACTCGCGCAGCAGGCTATTTTTGTAACTGTCATCAATTTGTGCGCGTTGGGTGATTTCGAGAAACTGGAGAGTTTGTAGAATCGCACACAGCAGTATACAAGAATTTCGGTCGGCGGTCGTAGAGCCTCGGTGGTATATAGATTCTGCTTCAGCCAGCTCGAAATGGGTCCCTATGTCCCTATCCCTAGTTTTTGGCGCCGTGTAAATTATAAACTCGCACCAACCCATGGTAGCCGACATGCATAACATAGATAGCATAAAAAGCATGCATAACATAGACAACTGTACCTGTGACGTCAAGAAGTCGACGAAAGCGAACCCTCGGTGCCCGCCGTCAAACTTCTTCGGCAAGCGTACCCTCTTCAGCTGGCCGAAACTAGAGAAAATCTCACGCAGCTCCTTTGCAGTTGCCTGGGTATAGGGGGAGGGGGCAGAAACGTTTGATGGTATGCATCGCGCGATAGGAGCCATTGAATTATGTCGTCGGCAGGTGACAGCGGGTTAGGGGCAACGTATCGCAACTCACGACTGCTGTGACTAAACCACGGGTGGTCTTATCTATTGATTGTAGTCGCGGCGGGTCTGGCGTGTGGAGGAATGAAGTCTCTCGTGGCTTTGAGTCGAGTATGGTAGGGAGGCCTGGCAACGCTACGCCACGGGAGGTAGATAGATGCCACTGTTTTATCCCACGCTATTTCAGAAAAAAGGATTCATAGGACTGACTCCAAGATACTACGCACTGGAATATCACGAGCACAAGGCCTAGAAATGACCCCAATATCCCCTATATAGCCCCGGTCTTTACAAGAGAGGCCATACCGAGACAACTTCACATTGCTCACAACTAAAAAATGCACGCACGCTTCGCAACGTGAGACAGAGTGGTGTCCCTTCAGCCAATAAAACCGCGATTCCAGTTGAACAACGCAACTTCTAACCGACCCGTGACCACACGCAACCCCGTCTCACTGGTGTATCATGGGACCCTAAGGTGATACGTAGCACGGCAGCGAAAAAACACCCACCCGATTTGAACACAGTACAAAACATGACAGATCATCGACAGATCATCGATTATCACTTTATCATCTACAGATATCTCGAGGCATAAATATTCCTGATCTGTATGATCTAGCTCGTGTTGCCACCTGGGAGCCAGCCATATAATCTGAACGATCTAGGACAGGTTTCCTGCGTTGGATCTGTACCACGTATCATCACGGCAGGTTATAATCTAGATCTATCTGTAGATGATCTATCTGATCTGTAGATGATCTACCTGTCCGACGTGTGAAACATAAGCACTACGTAAAATATTCACAAAGGCGAGTGCTTCGAGTGCTTACCTGGAAGGGCACATTTCGGATGATCAGCTTGGACCGTTTGATTTCGTTGGCCGGTGCAGAGTTCTTGGTGAGTCTCTTCGTAGAGCGCTTCAGCTCCAGCGCGTGGCCGTCGAGAATCGTTCCCTGTAGGGTCTGCGCTCCGAGCGAGCAACACCAGCGTGCGAGGGCACGTACAGCAGTACGAACGTTACAACGCGATTGAGTCATGGGCGAGTTTCTGTGTACGCCAACTATTGCAACTATTCATTTCGGTGCACGCTCTCCTCGCAGCTGCCAGTTAAACCGCTTCTCGTTCACATTTATGAATCTTTCAAATTTCTATGTACAGCGAAGTGTGGACACAGCAGTCTCGCATATAGCTGCGTATGTTTCTATACAGAGCCACTACACCAACGTAGGGGCAAGCGTTCTCCACTTCCGGGCAAGGCTCAGAGAGCAACGCAAGCCGCATGAGACCACGCATGTTCTTACTCCAACGACGATTTATGAGAAGCAAAACGAACAAGGAGTGCACTTCATCTACAACATCCACGACAAATGCATACTTTCCGCTTGTTCGTTGACCGTATCGGAAAAAAAAACACGCACTGATGTTTGAATATTATCACGAAGCGCGACACATTCCTATTGACTGACTTCCCAATCGATTACCTTAGTAAATACCAGGTACTTTCGTACATACAAAGCGCTACACAAGCCTGACGACTGCTGCCCCACCTCCACCAGTGCCTCCCACTACACAAGAGGGGGCGCGTGGGCACCATCCCGGCGATGACCCAAGCGATGACAAGCGATGCTAACTTCCCGCCCACCTTGAGAGCCTTTTCGACCAATCCCCGGTCGGCGCATTCGACAAACCCGAAGCCCGAGCTGAGCATGGCCTCGCTCGAGCCTTGGCCCTTTTTGCGCGGGATGGACACCGAGCGCACGCTGAGGCCGGCCCTCTCGAAGCAGGTTTTCAACCCCGCCTCCGTGGTGGAAAAGGCGAGATTCTTGACGAACATCGTGAGCGGCTCGCTCGACGCACCCCCCGCCGCGACTTGGTCCTCGTCCACCTTCGCGCCGACAGCGACGAAGAAGCGTTGTAAGGGTTGGAAGTTGGAAGTTGGAAGGGTTTGGGTCGCGGGCACGATTTCGTCCATGAACATTTGAAGAGGACCACCAGTCTGCGTCTGCAACACATATAAAGACAGGGTTTATAGCTCTTGCTAGGAACTTGCACTTGGTGTATACTTGTAAGTGTCGTCAGACGTCAACTGTGTGCACTGGTGGAAGATACATGGAAAAAAAACCCGGAGATTTTGGTTTGGGCGGCGCGCATCTCCGGCTACACAGTTTCTATAGGATTCCGGTTGCACATTTTGTACAGGACCCCCGGCTCCACTCGGCTAGAAACAGAACCCTAACGCTTAAGCGGCCGTGTGACTTAGTATTTATGAATGGGACGAAAGTCAGCGCAAAAACATCCTGGATTAAGGGTGTGTATATACCTTTGACAGGCGGCAGGCGTGCGAGGGCGGAGTATCATCTATCGATGAGGGAATCTGGTGCACATTTATTTCGGTGATGCAGCAAAAGGCATCGAATAGTGGGGTTGAGGCGGTTTTCATCCAACGCAACGAGAGCAAGCCGCGAGAGCTCTTCTCAGGAGAGGTGATGGCCGTCATCAAATGCTCCTTTTTTCTGTCGTCTTCACGATTTGCCCCAGTTTCGACAAGATGGTTGATGATACGTATGAAAGTCCACACACCAATTCCTCATTACGTCAACCATCTTCATTCAGAGATTTTTCAGAGATTTTTCGCAGGCACTTGGGGTTTTGAGGGTTAAGAAGTCAAAAGTGTATGTCAACCATTTTGTTGAAGCGGGGCCAAGGTATACCCAGCCTTCCTCTGGGGGGACACCCATAAAAACGTCGCGTGTCTCAAACTAGAACTGGTAGCAGCCTCCAGCCTTCTCGCACACACGAGAAACTCGTTGCAGGCACGACAAAACGCTTAGCACACGCGAGGAAGTGTCGGGGTATGACGATAAGGTAGCTTTCTCGATAGACACTCGACCTGCTGATGGAAGGCCCAAAAAAAACATTACTGGGAGATTTTCGGTCGGAGGGCGAGCACGTCTGGCTTCAGAACATTCTACACGGTCTTCGGTTTCATCCCGCCCAAAAGTAAAGGCAGGCCCTATCCCCCGTTTTTTAGGCGGCCGTATACATTAGTGACTCGTTTCGGCCGTTTCAGAAACACTGATGGAACTTCGGTACTACTGTACTTGGTATGATACATGCAACACACAGGTCTATCGTTATATGGCACACCTTCGCCCCTTCTCCGGTGGCAGGTTTGTCTGATGCTGCCAATGTAGCCGGTTTCGACGAAGGCTCGAACGTCTCTCGGAAAGCCTGGCCGCGACAATATGTCCGGGAAGGAGCGTTTGGAGGATGGGAAGGAGGGAGGGAGAAACAAAGTCAGCAGAATGCAGGGGCTACCTCGTCATAGTCGACACACCGAGCAAGGCACGCTCGATATCCCACGCAACACTGTTGATCCCACCACGCTTACGGGCGTGCACTATAACACTACATCACTACAGCAAGTAGAGCCACATTTACCCACCACAGCCGGGGGGCCCGAATTACCTTGACGGGAGCCCACTCTAGGTAGAGAGGCACATGCTGGAACCTCGTGTAGGCTAACCGCTTGAAGGCCTTTCGCGCGTCCGCCGGGGCGAGGAACTCAACGAGCGCTACGGCCTTCGACGGAGGGAGGAGAACGCGCCCCACCTGCGCGACAAAACATTAACACAACCGAGGGCAGGTTACATCCAACGGGAAACAACAAAAAGGTAAAGGCACTGAGGCAACCACATAAATACATTCAGGCTAAGAAAACATGAATCGACCGCCTTCCAGTTGGTTCCCAAGCGTCAATACTCTTGTTTCGCTTCTGTGGGAAGACGCCGGTTGAAATAACACGTGTGTGCGCTAAAACAACATGCTCGCAACACAGAAGGGGTAAACCATAACCTTTTCATCTTCCGCACATGAAACAACATGGCACACATGAAGAACATGAAGAACATGAAATTGAGTCACGGTAGTGGCAAGTGGTCGCAGCGCTCGTCAGCTCGAAAGCATCGCCGTGGATAGCATTCCAATAGCGGGCACTACTAACTTCCGAGAGCCGTAGCCTTCTGCCATAAAGCTCGTAGGGGCTTCTCAACCAGAAACTTGGAGGCATACACCAATTCACGAATGTCCAAGCTACGTTATAATTTTAAGTAGTACGTAGGCACAGCAAACACCATCGATATATATGTACGTACGTACCACCTACAAGGTATTTCGTACCAGGTACCTGGTA
>JAXFYO010050351.1:0-12641 GCA_034768055.1 Saccharina latissima
GAGTACAACCCCCCCGCCCCCCCCTGTCCTCCCTGTCTCGAGGGTTCGCGTTGAACGTGTTGGTTTGAGGTGTCGGATGGTGAATTTTAAGGCAACGTCCTTTGCGGTGCAGGAATTATTCGAAGATTATTCCGACTACTTTTGTCGAAGTGGCGCAACTGCCACAAAAGCGTTTTAGCATGTGTGGACAACTATGCGACAGTCGCAAAAGGTTTCAGCGAGTGTGGACAACTATTCATCGGTTGTCGAAATCAAACAGTATATACTGTTTCGTCGCCTTTTGCCTCGTAGTTGATCAGTATTTTCAAGAGTTGCATGGCTGCCGAGCCTCTCGTTCGTCCCCTGCACTTATCTGCACTACATTCGCAGCACCGGTTCCTGGGAATTTCGAAAATACAAAGCAGCCTTGTCGACACGGTTGCACGATCAAGTGCAAAGTCTTACCTGTGTATGCTGTAATTTTTTGCTTCATTTTCTGTCGACATGTTGCGATGGGACCACACTTACAGCAGTAGTGCTCCCTTGCAGACCCGCTTTGAGCGTCCTCGATCCAAAAACGTGCCCTAATGGTGCTGGAACCAACGATAGCCACATCGTCTACACGACGGGTTTACTAGACTATACTTTCGTGTGCCTTGAAGGCGGGACTTATATTTTAAGGTAATTGCAGCAGACCACGTTGTCCCACTTAACCGTCGGATGTCTGGCTTTGTCTTTATTGTCCGTCCTCGAAAATAGATGCTACTTTTACCCAGGTATAGAGAAGGCAACTACAGTAAGACCAGGGACAACCAGCAAACATGTTTTCTCGCTGCCTGGCAAAACATTTCTCGACGTCATCTGCCGGCACCACCCCCCCCCGTCGGTGCCAGGGATTGGTACTACCTTCCAACGAACGGAACCGTATTTATCACTGTCTGAACGTGAATACTATTAATCGCGCTATATTTAAATTAATATAATCTTGTTACGTACAGTTATGGCAACGGCGATTTAACCCTTCGCTTTGTTTCCACTTCCCCACTGTTTTGCAGGGTGAATTCAACCAGGCGCTGGGGCTGATCACCTTGATGTTTTTCGGGACAACCGTGTGCGCGTGGGCCTCGCGGAGGCGAATGGCTCTGGCGACACAACTTCACGAAGAGAGGGTAAGTCGGGATGAAAATACTCAGGCTATTCAGGATGACGATGCGATGCAGAATTGTTACGCCTCTGGTTTCAAATCAGCATTTCTCCTGATTTGTGGGCTTCCATTTCTTTTAAACATTATGCTTAAAATTGACGAATCTATCTTGCCTGAGTGCCGCCACAGCTTCAAGCTCCGTTCGAGAAATAATACGTACGGTATATCACACCCCAGCACCAGGTTCCAAATTTGATACGAAACGATTCAGGTTTCAAATTTGGTATTCAACAATTGCACCCATTCGGAGTAGGCAGCAAAATGCGCTGTCAGGCGTTTGCGTGATGCGCCTATGGTACACTTCCACGTAAGCAGACCACTACCGCGAGCTTTGCTCGTCAACTTCGTCCCCGGGGTAAAACATTAACTGAACTATGTTGCGTCGAACTTCCTTATACCGGGCGGCGCACCTATACGCAATAGTGTATATGTTCAAGCTCAGGAATGTTTGACGAATATGTCTGACCGCNNCCGCACTCTATTGTCTCTCGCCGACACGTAGACATCCCCTATCCCGCATCGTTGTGACAAGCTGTGCTATATCTCGTGTTGTTATTTTTTGTTTTCACTGTCATCTCAGTCCATGGATCTGTCGACGCCACTACCAAAGGGCGTCCCTCCTCATGTCCGACAAAGCTACCACTACTTCACGTTCGACGGAGCGACAAAGTCAGAGGCAAACACCAGCACTGAGAGCAGCCTTCTGTCCTTCCGGTCGCAGCAGCGCACGCCAGAAGCGCAGGCAACGAACGACACCGCTGGCGGTAGATGCCGGGAAAATTGTAGCGGCCCGGTGCCGACGGCAGGTGTCGCACACGAGGGGGGCGACATGTCTGCGGCAACGGGCTTCGCGTCGTTGCCGCCGGAAAGTAAGCAAGAAGATCAACACGAGCGGGAGGAAAAACGGAGCCGGTGCATCGACGAGGAGAAAGAGAAGGACGATGACCACCACCAGCCGACATCGTGTTCTTGGGCACCGTCCACGTTGACGGAGTGCAGCGTCTGTCTGGAGGGGTACCGTGGGGGGGACAAGATGTGCCGCCTACCCTGCGCCCACGCATTCCACGCGGCGGTAAGGTTTAACCCCCTTTAGAAACTGAAACCACATTTATGGAAAAAAACTTGGAGTTAGTTTAGGCTGGAATGTGCGGTAGTACAAGGGTTAGGGCTATGTTGCTGGATAGTTTGGAACAGCCACATGTTTTTCCTGTTTTTGCTGATCATCAGTTTTAGTTTCCGTTTCAACTCGTGGGAGGTTTTATGGCGCAGTTTAAGTGCTGATACCCGACCCAGTTTCGTCCTCGTCCCCCACTCTCCTCTCGTGTACGTACCAGGCTCACAGTAGTATCTCTCGTAGATCAATAATTCCCTCCGGTGATACAATGTTCTGGGTCAAGTCGCAAATGTATGAAGTGCAGAAGAGAGGTTGGTGAAAAGGCGGGCTGTTTGCGCCTATTTTACACTTCCTTTTAAGAGGACAGTCCCCCACTCTTAGTAAAACGGGAGCGAAAAAATCTTGTGGAAGCTATATACAGGCAATGAGCTTATCCTTTGAGCGGTTCGACCAGCGGAGAAAAACTCCTATATCACGACCCGCACGGTACGACCCCGCATCCAAATTCCCTGTAGATGATCTAACCTTTACCTTTGCACCACTGACAGCAAACATTCTCCGCCTTGAAAAATCGGTTTTTCGTTCACAAAATTCAACACTTCCCCTCCCCCCTTGTTTCCTCCGCCTGAACAGTGTATCGACGCCTGGCTGGACCTGCACCACAAGTGTCCGCAGTGCCGGCTCGACCTTCTTACCTCCGACATCGATTGGGAAGTTCGATCCGAGAACTCGACTGTCGAGCACCCGGCGGTCCTCTCTGCCGCGCTCTCGCCCCACGAAGCCGGGTCAATCCCGCTTCCCGCTCCTTCTCAGCTACCCGTCGCCAACAACACCGCTGCCGACACCATCACGGCCAACATGCCACCGGATGCACCCGGATGGCCTAATAATAGTAGCCGGTGCTCCCTTTCCCCGCCGCTACGCGCGACGGCTAATACCAAGACGCGACTTTCTCCACGGTCCTGGCGTGAGGAGGACCGTGCCGCTGTCACCGAAACCACTGCCGCTACCACCGCCACCAACACGATGGACGCGACCAAGACCCCTGCAAGGACCTCGACATGGGCCGTGACAACCCGAAACGGAGACGGCTCTGGTAACGTCCACCCCCCATCTCGTTCGATGGAAATCAAACCCACCGATTTCCACCCTCCCATGGCCGATAGCACTGCCGATGCTCCGAAACACCCGGCGACTACGTCCTACACGGAATTTTTCTGCGACAGCCCCCACGGCGCCACGTCTCTTCCAGCGGCCACCGTCACAACCGAAGAACAGCACTTGCCAGCACCTGGGGGCGCCGCGGCTTGCTCCACAACTACCCCCCGATCCTCTAAAGACACACACGGCATTCCCAACATCGACTGCGACAGGTTTGCCGCTGTCACGGAGTACAACACCGCGGTCAACGCCACAGCCAGTGCGCGGTGGCCGGAAGCTGCCGCGCCGTACGCGTGCTACATTGACAGTCCCTATACCCCCAGCCCACCGTCTGGAGCTTCCATGAACAAGTACCAAGGTTCGCCGCCGGAGGCCGGGGAAGATATGCGGTGGGCCACCACCAGGGTCGAGACTGGGAGGCCCCCACGGCCCGTGGGGCCGCACGCGTCCTACATAGACAGCGTTTGTGCTTCCAGCCCATCGCCGCGGGAGGCCATGGCCGTTCTTCAGAACGTCTCTTCTGAAGGTGCGCCCTACGCGGGAAGCCTCAGGTGGCCGTGTTCTCCGCAGCATTCCCTGTCAGACTCCGACATGGGTTCATCAGAGTGTGGGGAAGAGTTTTTCTGGAAGACCGGCACGGTCGAGGCCAAGATGCCGCAGCCACAGATTGCACCCTACGCGCACTACCTCGACAGCCCCTGTACCCCCAGCCCGATCTCGGAAACCGCCATGGTCCGCTCGCGGGGCACATCGACTCCGGCGGCGGCCTACTCGTTCAGGAGCAACGCGTGTCCGTCACCCGCGCTATCTGGAGCCAGCGTGGTAAACTTCCGACTGTCTCCGGAGTTTGTGAGGGCGGCGAGGAGTCGGGCGGGATCCCGGGCTCTCACCAGCATGGGGGGTTCCGCGTTCAGCACGTTTTCGCCCCCGGTCCGTCATTACCCGTTGCTTCCGCCAGCTCGACAGTTCTCGAGAGAGATCGACGGGTCTTTCGCCGCCGGTAGCCGCGCCGTCGTTGGAACCCGGCAGCAGCGGCAGCGAGACGACCTCCAGGATAGATGTGACCAGGTGCGGTCGCCGGAGAGCACCTCTCAGATTCAGTCTCAGGCCGGATTCACCGTCCAAGGTCTGGATGACGGCGCTGCGCCACCGCCACCTCCGCCGCGGCTCGGGTCGAGGCGCCCCCTAGCCGTGACGGAGTCGGGGTGTGGAGAGAGGTCCCCGTCCGTAGCCCTGCCGGGAGGTTCGCCCTTCTCGGACGACTATGGCCACGGCGGCGAAATAAATGCCGGTGGCGGACGGGGCGCGAGCACACCGTCTCGCTCCCCCGCACGGCTCTTGGTGCTGGGGAATACTAGTGCTAGTACCGCGGCGGGGAAGGGGGTAGGCAAAGGCTGGGAGCGGCCGCTTCGCGCGCCGACGTGGGGGAACAATGCCTGGCCTACTACTAACGGGAGGGTGCACATTGAGCGCCTGAACGAGGACGGGGAGGGGGGGCAGGCGGGAGAGGGGAGGAGGCGAGAGGAGGAGGAGGGGCGTTCCTCAACTGACGCCAGGTAAAAACATGGAAGCACAGCTTCTATAAACAACGAGTCATGATGCATACCCGTTCGTTTGGTATAGATCCCGAATTGATTTCGAAGCTGTGGGTCAAAGTTATCACACTCTCGCCCTATTTTAGCCTTAAACGTGTGCGTTTTCGGGTGCGGCGTTCGCGCTTTCGCGTTACCCGCATTTTTTTTGCGCTTACCGGTAATGGTGCCGGTACCGTGGATGTTAATTTATTTTCACTCTTGCAAATTTTGTTTTCACTGGTGCGACTGGTCTGTGGCAGATGGGCTTGGGAGCATGGCGAGCAGAGTGGTGTCAAGCAGCAACAGCAGCAGGGGCTCGAACGGCGGCGNNAGACGACGACCAATTATGGGACAGAGTCCAATACTGGTTTCAGATTTGATGCATTCTTCCGGATTCCCGGACTCCTTAAAATCTTGCGTGTAGATTATGACACGCTGTTTCACTGGTACCAGAGGTGGGCCTTGGTCGCAAAGGTCGAAAAATCAGTTTCGGCTCCTTGAACACCATGTTCCCTGCGCGTTTTACACCCAAAGAGTTAACGCTTTTCGTTGAGGGTGGTCTTCTATGTTTTTTGTCTCAGCTAGTGGTGTTGTGAATCAACCGTGCTTTGGTTAAAGGGTGTGGAGTATACCATTCCGCTTGAACGGTTTGCGTTATATGTAAGTACCAATCAAAACGTGGAGGAGAGTGGGGAGGAAAACGCGCGACGCACCAGGGAGGCGGTGTGGTGATGAACCCACCCTTGTGTAAGAGTGGCGCGAAGGTTTTTCGGCTCCAGCTCTTAAATTTTTAGTGGGTGAAGTTGTTTTGAGTTGCCCCCGTCGGCCTCGCTTACCAGGTCAAGTCAATGTACCATGATTCCAGTCGTAGGCACAAAGGTACGAGTAGCTGTACAGGACCCGTTGCGGTCGACCGAGGTGACCGATCGACAGGGCACGAAGAATGGATGGTCGGCCTGTGTCCAGGTGCCACATGGTTAGAAATGTTTCCATTTGTTTTACTGGCGCTTGGGTTGGCTTGTTTGGCGTTATGAAAACTTGACCGCAGCCTCCCCTCGAAGCTTTCAATGCTCCAGGTCTCGTGTATACATACACGGGTATTTTTGTTTTCTTGCTTTTCCTGTATGTTAACACGATAACTATTTTACGTCATTACCTTCATGTATGAAGTCTCTGGCGCATAGAGCAAGCCACTATTAGTCAAGTATGTCTGTCGCTCGCTCCGGAAGTACCATATGGTATAAAATCTACAGGGGAGCGTGGGGGGGTCGCGTCAAGTTCCTCGTATATGTTGATATGTTGCTGGTGTATACTGTCATATTGCACACACGTCTCTTACAGAGCGCATGGCTGTACGTCGGTTGCGTTTATGTTGTGGGAGTACGCTCAGGTGGCCTAAATAGTCCCCTGGTAAGCACATACACGCGGTTTAATATTGAGTGTGCTGGCATTTGGTCAAATGGTTACTTTCTTACGCAAGTGAAAACGTTGGTACCTGGGCACGAGTTAACGGGGGTGGGAGCGGTGGCAAAGGGTTAACGTTGTGGGTAAGCATTGGAGTGGTGCGCATTTGAACTAAACACGGCGCCCTCTGGAATTAGCCCCGCCTAAGTGCCATCGTACCCTGTTGTTGAAGCACACCAGAAGGTCACGTGATAAATAGTCGAGATGTTGTGTTTGATTTTGTCCAGTGGTTGCGAGTGCAAGCGCGCACCCAAGGAGAAAGGATGGTCCGCCAGCAACCGCTACACGAAACCCTGTGTGCGTACATGCACACAGCGCGTGCGGGGGAATTTGATCCCGTAGTCCCCTGGACTGGTGTGTGCCGCATTCCGAGTACGGCGTCCTCACGAGGATGACGTGTAGCAACTACAATGGTGGAATAATACAGGCTTTGTTCATAACTGTAAGAATCATGCACAGCGGTAGAGAGACATTTCGTCCTCTTATTCTGACAGCCCTTCAGCTTTGTCAGCAAGTGCCAGTTGATTGTAAATAGCTGTAGTTCAGGCACTCGGCGCACGCCCCCCGCTCCGCAAGCAAACGGGTTGATGTACGTACAGCCAAGCAGTTATCACCGTTAGCAGGATTGATGGCTAGGTTGAGTCTATTTGTACCATACGTAGGGCGCATACTATAGTGCGAAATAACGTTTCACCTACTGTTATCAGCGGTAAGGGTCTGACCGGCGAAGCGAAGGACACAGCATTCAAGTTTTGGGCGAGACACGTTGATTGAGGTAGTTACGCGTTTTGGTGGCTACGGTGGCAAAGGTAACCAAGTGGTTATTCACGAGGTGGATGATGCATGAGTAGGACGGAACTTGGTACATAGTGCTCTAGACTATTGATGCTGCTTAGTTTTTTTCCACTCTTCTTGCCGTGTTATGGAGCCAGCCTTTTTGCCGTCGAATACGAAGCAAATACCCGGGAGGTTTACGAATGAAAGTTCGCGGACTATTCAAAAACAAATACGAAGGATTTCTTTCACCGTGTAGCTTGCTTCGCATACGTGCGTTGCAGTCGTCATCGCGCTTCGTTTGTTTGCGCCCTGCGACAAAGAAGAGAGGGAAGTTTGGGTTCAGGTGCTTGGTCGGACAAAGGGTGAACGAGGAAACGAGACCCCCGGCATGTGCCACACACGACTAAACGGCTTTAATATATGCCCGTTGGATCACCCGCGTGTGCTGGTATGTTAGACGAAGGCAACTTTCTTTGTATGGTGCTCACTGTCTGGTATTCCCGATGAACAATTGGTCAGGTTAAACTTGACTAAGCAAGCTTCGCGTTCATGTTGCGTATTCCTTCATAGGGGCGCTATTGACGCTCTTACTGTGCCCCCTCCCGGAGGGGTTATTGCCTTCTTGAGAAATTACCGTTTCGCCCTTCATGCTAACAGAAGGCACCAGGGTGAGGCAAACAACGGGCAGCAAGCACGCGCGAATGATTCAAGGTATCAGGGGGAGTCACTCTCTCTCTGCGGGGGGGCGTATGCTACGATTTATTTGTCCCGTCGGGGACCCAACTTCGAGGCCAAGGTTTGGGGCGCAAACGCTTGAACCGGCCACTCCTGCATTCCGCGCATAGTGAATCAGTAAACTTCTGTCGTCCGCAGTGTCCGGGTGGCGCACGGGGCCTGTTCTCGCGCCTCCTCCCCTCTCACCCAGGAAAGGTTGGGGCGCTTTATATTACGCGCATGCGGTGTCGCGGCGGGATAAGTCTGCAAATGGGTGTTCACCCCATGCTGCTTCGCCGGCCGCTGCGACTGAGCCTGCTATGCCCT
Organism: Saccharina latissima; assembly: GCA_034768055.1. Taxonomy (NCBI): domain Eukaryota; class Phaeophyceae; order Laminariales; family Laminariaceae; genus Saccharina; species Saccharina latissima. The sequence goes on from JAXFYO010050351.1 coordinate 8,315, forward strand.
TGCCCGGCAACTCCCTTCGGATGCCCGTTTGGGCGTCGACGCCTGGTTTCGTTTGTCAACGTCTCCTCTTTCGCGCGAAATAAGTTCTACGACCCTGTCGACAGGGGTTTACCTGCACGCCAACAGGGCTAAAAAACAACACGCCGAACCGGCTTGGGACGCCATCATTTTAAGCCTCTTTCCCAGGTTTCACCGATAACTCTTTCCGTCCCGCTAACGCCCTCCGCTGTCGGAATTCCGGTCCTTGGCCGGCAGAAGCCGCCTCGACAGGGGCGACCACGGCACCCTCCTGTGCGTACGAAATGTGACACCTTCTCACCTACCTCGCTCTGGCAAGACCATCTGGAGCACATCCCGCTTGCTTGGCGGCGAGCCCACTATTCACGTTCCGCTACTGCTGCGGTCGTGGATTGTGCTAGCCTTTCGCGCCTTGGTCTTGCCCGCACAACTGTCACAACTCAGGCATGATACTGGTGGTGGACTGGTATGGACATCCGTACACGGTGCCGGCTTTGTCCCTGTTTCAACTGCTACGCGCACATTTTTTCCTGGCAGACGGCGCGCCGACCCACTGTATCTCTATCCCTCGCTCTGCCTTCCGGGCCTGGTGTCGCTCTGAACGTCCGATGTTTCGCCCCCCTTCAGGTTAGGCCGCGGGGGAACACCTACATCAAATCACGGGCCGTTTCAACCGTCGTGAATATATGGCACACATGTACGTTGTTCCTGCCACCAAATTCACGGCTAAAGGCACCATCGGCATCTTGGTGAAAAAAAATGCCTTGTGGGGATGTTCAGTCAGCCCCCTCTCCGACAGCAGTTATCAAGAATTTTCCAAGCTGCCGCTCGTTGTTTACAAGCCGCAAGGTAGTGAGTCGAATCGTGGAAATTTCCTATCATCCCAACCACAACGGTGGCATCGGGCAGGTGAATCACACAATGGTTCATATGCTAGGGATGGCCGTCCACGAGAACCAGGACGACTGGGAAACCCACTTGCCGTACGTAGAATTCGCTCACGAATATAGCCGTCAATACCACCACAAGTTTAGCTCCCAACGAGGAGCACATGAACCGCCCCCCTCTGCCTTCCCTCACTGCCTTTGATAAAACATACGCTCGAAGCTACCAGCACCTCGATCACGATCAGGCTGAATGCTACGATTTGGTTGCCGACCGTCAGAGGCGCACGTACGAGCTGGTGCAAGAAGTTCCACCCCCTCGCAGTCTCCCTCGTCGAAATTTGCGCTATCCGACGCGCTCAGGTAAACACCGGCCTACACTGACGGGAGAGAGGTGTGGGTCTACAACACCGCGTCTACCACCGCCAGGGTGCCAAGGTCGAAACCGAGACAAACATTGAAAATTTGATGCTCGACGCGATTGTTTCGGGACCGGGTCGCATACTGTCTTGGTAGTCAGACACTCGCCCCCGGACGCGACCCCGAACGGTCGCCTCTTGACCGCCAATCTGCTTCACCTTTACCTCCCGAGCGACATGCTTGGAGCAAGTGCCCAATGTGGTGCTTCGGTGGCCCGTTGCAAGTCCTCTGCCAGTCCGTACTGCACGACGACCTTCCACGATACCTGCCGGCGCGGTAAACGCAGCAGTACGTCGACCACACCCCCTTCATACCGTGCCACCGAGAACGGCCTCTCTGTGCCCGTCGAGCGCATGTATGTAACCCGAGAACATCCCAGCCATCGATCCGTGCGCGGCAGAGGCGGAGTCACCATCGCCTTGCTCTACTCAACACGCTGTTCTTCAATCACCATGGCAACTTAAAACGGAGGTTCGCAGTGCTTGTGCCGACACGTCTTACACTTCTGAGTCGGCGCACCCCTGCAACAACGGCAGACCAATCGGTTGTACTGCCGCATGCGTGTCAGTGCCGCCCCAAGCGGATTCACTCAGGATGGCCGTTTCCTGTCTACCGCTCACGGCTGCGTACGTCGCTCGTCAAACTTGGACTCGCCGGTTTAGCAATATACAACACGTCCCGATATCCCAAAAACCGAGAGTCTTCCACCCAATACGCTGCGTATATGCCTCGATATCCCAAACCTCACGGCCTTCCAGAGCCTCTCGGACAATGCCATCACACACGATGAAGTAGCCACATATTAGCAAAAATACCTGGTACGCGTATGCATACACGTTATCAAAACTATAAGCAGTTCAACACGCTCTCCGCCTCGGAGGAGAGCAATCGCTCTGTCCTCTTCGTTGAAAAACAATAAAAAACTTCGGTAGCGGTTTAAAAGCAGGGAACTACGAGTACTGCTGCTGTAGTACTATTAATACTAAACTGTACGTATATTACGAGGCCACGAAGTCTTCTGACGGGGCACCCGGGAGAGGAAGAAGGGAAGAAAGTCCGACGGCAAGGGGCGTAGGTGCCGAAACTAGCATCTTGTTTCCATGGAGGAATGATTATCAATATAGGGGCAGTATCACTGGACCCCCCCCCCCCAAGAAAGAAGAAGAGAAAACAAGTCGTGCCCGCCTCATGGTATGAAAGTACCAGACATAAAATATCAAGATAAAGTGTATGAATATCCGTACGCACGAGTATACTGTACGTACGTCGTATATACTACGTAGCTTCGGAGCCAGGGCACCGTTGGCTCGAGCAAATTAATATCGCATCTGATTTTTCGCTTCGTACCGCGTCAAACAACCCGTATTGGAAATACTTCTCGAAGGTGAGGAACGCCATCCGGGTGATGGCACCTCTCCCACGCGGCAGACGGCGTTTTGGTGCCCGCCGCAGCAGTCATCGTACTGCAGTAATCGTAGCGACCGTATGTGCCGCGCGCGCGATATGCCGAGACCGAGACTCTCACGAATAATAATATTATTGCCTCGTCCAGCGCAACTACCTACAGAGCTACATCACGGGCGACGGAGTACAGGTCGTCATGACCACCACCGGCTGACAGCCCCGAGATCGTCCATGCATGCCAGCACCTCAGGCATGCGTCGCCCTTCAGCGTGCGAAAATTCAGACTGCTGTCGGTGATCGCCGTACGTACCGTACACCGTACAGTGGGAGGACGGCGGGCAGTTGTTTGGAGCTTTACATTTTTTTTCGTTTATGATGAAATCCGTAAAAAATCGACAACATAGCACCCGACTAGCTCTGCTCCAGAGCAGCTTAATGGCTCGAGTACCGCGCGGAAGGTTCAGTATGGCTTGTGTCTGGTACCTGGCAATACGCACACAGTTTGGTGGCTGTTCTGCAGCCGAGGTACAGCCGGTCGGTGTCGTGTGCTTTGACATGTTGTGAAGAGTGAACGAAAGACGTTTTTGCGCCAAAGGGTTTCCAAACATGAATTATGGCGTTGTTCCGTTATTGCGCCGCCTCTCGTCGATGGTGCGCAGGTTGATGTCACGCGGTGCTCTCCACCTTATGTCCCGCGCCCGGTGTCCTCTCTGCTCTACTTACATGGTCCACTCTTAGACGGGTTATTGGTAGGCGGCATTCGTGGACCGTCGGCATCGAGAAAATGCTGCTGCTTCGCGTTTTGTCGATCGCTCTGGCCTGTACGGTGCGAGCGACGACGGCGTGGAGTGGAAGCAGCAGGAGCAGTAGCAGTAGCAGTAATTATGCCGGCGGGGCGATGAGCGACGTGTCGAAGGCAAGGCACGCTGGCGACGGATGGAAGGAATCTGGTTTAAGGATGAAGCTTCCACCTCCAGTGGAGGGAGCTGTGCACATTCGAGGCGGTGCAGGCCTGCGCCGTCTGGGAACAAAAGGACCTTTGTTCCATCGGTCGGGCGTCGGTGACAGTGTCAACCGCCAAGCTGTGCCTGCTGCGGAGGCCTTGAGCAGGTATTAATATGAGAAACACCCGGGACACATGAAACGCGGTGCGGCTCCTGCTTGCGCTCTCACATTCTCGCAGCTTGTCACGCATCACCGCCTTCGTTTGATCCGCGCGGGGGAAGGACATGCATGAGATTTGTTCCCCACAACTTGTTTCTGCTCTTTGCTTGCAGCCACCTCTGAAATACGAACGCGTTTGTTCTGTCGTACCGGTATCATACAACAAGTGTACTACAAGTAGTGGTGCTGTACTCGTACAGAGTACGAAAGAGCTCTACATATGATACGACGTACATCAGTGTAGCAGCGTAGCAGCCGGTCCACGTTGATCATTTCGTTCGTGCACTACTCGTGTTGACAAACTGCTGGCAGTTACTTCTGACTACGGTATTACCCGTACAGCACTACTACTACCTGTAGTACTTACCGCAGGTACCTCGGCTACTTCGTATGAAGTTTAGAGAGGAACTACTCTTATTTACAGTGGTGCGCCGAGG
>JAXFYO010051528.1:0-10658 GCA_034768055.1 Saccharina latissima
CTGGTACACTAAACTACCAGGTACCAGGTATCTGGTATGTACCAGGTATGTAGTATGATAGAAGAGTCGAAGTAACGAGGATTTTTCCGTCCGTGTGCACGCGGTAGTGGAAACCTTTCCTTTCAATAACGGCATTACTCGTAGCACGTTAGGCCACAAACCAACCCCGCACGGGATCGACACAGCCCCCACACACCACACGCGCCACACCACACCCAATACTATCATGTTCGGTGAGCGCAAAGAGAGCAAGGTCTACTCGTGCTACTCTGGGGTACAGGAGAAGGAGTAAACGGACTGTCTCGAAACCGGCCTGCAGCACAGCAGTACGTACGAGTAGTACTGCTGTGTAGCGCAGTAGTAACATCAACAGACACTCACACCATTGATCTATTAATCTGTAGTTCGGCGTGCGCTAATGAGGCAAGGTCTACAACTCCGGGCGGGAAAAGATTGAGTGGGCGGGCTGTCTAAACCCGGTGTGCAGCAACGCGGCAGCAGCAGCAGCAGCAGAGCAGAGCCGCAGCAGCAACAGTGTGTGCTGTGGCGCTGTGCACAAAAACAAACGGCACCACACAACACAAAACACACACTACACCACACAACTTTTACCTCATTATCCGACTAATCCGACGTTCGGCAAACTCGAGGGGGGCAAAGGCTACTACTCCGCCGGGGACATGCCAAGGAGTGGACGGGCTGTCTACTAAGCGCACCCACCTGCAGTGCAGTCTAGCGCAGCAGCGGTACTGCTGTTGTACCGCCGTGGCTTTAGGTTTGCCGTCGCGGAAATCTTACAGTAATTACCTAGTACTGCAGTATAGGGTACTACAAAACTATTACGTGCGGTAATCCAGGGAGCAGGAGATGCCCCCATCTGAACGTTGAGGGAGCAGCACGCACTAACGCTACTGAACCGGAAAGCAACACGAAGCAGCAGCAGTAGCAGGACAGCATACAACACATAGGACTTGACGAAATAGAAAACAGAACGAGCTTTCATCGCAACCGACGTCAGCAAATCGGGACTCTGAGCATTGTCTGGATGATACTGCTACGACGCCGAGGGTGTTTCTCAGAAGAATCGTCATCGGTTTCGTTTTGCAGAGTTTCTTCGTATATAGCACTCACTCACTCGTATTCTGCAAAGCGCCCACAACAGTCGCCATGGGAGATTACGAGCTGAGACAACCTCCTCCGGGCGCAACATAAACTGGTTAGAGTTGACCTGTGAAGGTCTCCCGCAGTGCGCGATGTTGTGACGGTGGTGTCGAGGTGGTGGGCAGGGGCTTCATGGGCTTCATGGGGTATTGTTTTCCGAAACTGGGTGCGGTACTTGCGCTTTTTGCAAGGAACATCTACACCAAGCTGAGCACTTCTCAAAAGTAATCGATGACGCACCTGCAAGTCCCCGCGAACTACTGCCGCTACCTGCGGTCGAACCGGAGACTTTTCCCAGCGCGACCTAGCTTGTTTGAAGTAGCGGGATGCTTTTTGTCGTTAGCACGCGTCGTTGATTCCTGCTTCATCGCAAGGCTCTCCTGTGCGCCTCTTGGTCCCAGTTTGAAAAATCCAGACAAAAGGCCTATATAACCTATATTGGAAACCCCTCGTTTAAAAAAACAGTACCCAGATCGTGCTCCTCATCAGACCATAGGGCGACATTGAGGCCACTCAATCCGAGCTCCCTCCCCGAACTCCTGACGGCTTGACACGACACTGGCGAGAGAAGGCACCTAATAGCACCTATTGAATAATACTTTTCTTCCCGTTCTTACGACCCCAGGCGCATCGCAATGGCTTCAGTGTGCGTCGCAAACGCTCTGATTTTGTGCTGATTTGGGTTGTCACAGACGGTGTTTTTTTTTTAACGGCGTTAAATAGCCTACCAGGTATATCCTTACCACAACAGTTTCGTAAATTGGTGCATAGTGCATACATCCGATTCTAAGAAGCGAGATTGAAGCCTCGTTACAACGTACACGTACAGTACACTACCTACACTACCCTACACTCTATATCATACTACACTACACTACACTGTACCTGATACACTACACTGTACCTGGTACACTATACCACACTACCCTACACTATACCCACTACACCTAACTACACTGTACTAAACTAGCCTCCAGCACTACCCTACGAAAACGTGCTACATCAGGCGCACGCCAGAAAATTCAAAGCGACACTACTGTATCAATACACTGCACTCCTAAAAAGGTCACAATGAAAAACAATCCAGTCAGTGGGGTGTGGGATTTCTGGACGAATTTGTCAAAAACGTTTTTCAAAGTCTGGTTTGGTTTGCTTGGTTTTAGCCCACTCCTCCCTGCCTGGGTCTCGAAAATGGATACTAGCGGTGCCATCTTTGGCATGACTGTTTTTTTTCACGTGCACCCCTCCCTGGTTACACTGCTCTGCCTGCACTCCTACCACTGCTATACCGTTACACCAGACTACACTCCGAACACTACCGCTGTGTCGTACACGATTTGGGTACCTAATACGCTACACTACGCCAATCTCAACACGAGCAGCATGGGGAAAACGCACAGAGAACCTTGCAACGGTCGTCACAGCAGTATGAAATATACTGCCTCGCCAGTGTTTTCACCAGTACCCACAGAGTGCTATTACTACAGTAGTGTCTCCCAGAGGTAGTCCATGCAAAAACGTATTTGCTGATGCTGAAGTTCTTGCCGTGACCTTTGGAAAATCGATAATCGGATGTTTCGCTTCACCCTCGTCGTGCCCTTGCTTCTCTCCTTCCTGTGTTTAGCCTCAACCACGCCCGCTCTATCGGATGTATACCCCCTATCCAATCACACCTCCATACCCGTAGCTAGGATTACGTATGATTCAGTACAGTACAAGTACCGCTCCACAAACTCTAGGTTTCCATCGTTCAATACCGCTCCAATACATAACTACCGGTATACATGAAATCACACCCACTCAAGTAATTAATTAACCAATGCTCNNGCTCCGCTTCCCCCCTTCCGCCCCCCCCCCCCGTCCCGGTATTTTAGGGATGCGAGTGTCTATGTTCACATGACTACGGCCGTACACGACTGAGTACACCCCCCCCCCCCCCACACCTCCACACCCCCCGCCGGGCGTTCAAACCATGGGAAAAGCAGTGCGCGAGATGGCAACCTCTCGCCCGCAAGTTAGGGGCACAGGCCCAAGCCCAAGACAGAGGCGCCAGCAGGCCCTGACGCCCCCCCTGCCGTCACACGCCGTGTCATCATGCGGCGGGTCGCGCGTACGACGGGGGAAGTCGAGCTTGGGGGCCGCTTCGGGGCTGGCGGCCGTGGCAATTATGGGGCTCGCCGGGTTTCCACTAGCGAGTGCGTTTTTCACGGCGGCGCCGCGTGTGTCAGGGAGTTGGGCGGCAGGGGGCGTTTGTGTCGGAAGGGGGGGCGGGACAGGGTTAAAGGCGTGCCGAGCGCGACCGGATGGGGTGGCGATGATGAGCTACCAGGGAGGTGGGTCGAGTGTTGTTGTACGTTTGGTACCGATCGCATCGTGACGCGACAGCGATCCAGTAGCAGTAGCTCTATTACTCATTTGGTGTGTCTTACAACTTCCGCCGCGTTTCGTCTGGCGAGGCTGCAGGTAGAGCTGCGTACAAAAGTTTTGCGTTTGCGAAATCGGGCACGTCTACTGTGCATAACAACCAACAAGACAGTGGTAATACCTGGCATGTTTTTTAGTGTTCCTCTGTTAATAGTGTCAATAGTGTGAATTGTGCCAATGGTGTTCACAGTGCCAATAAGGGCTGGTTCGGCGGGTTATCAGGCTTTGACGATGGCTGTGCTTGGCTCCACAGGTTTCCGTTACCGGTGATGCTTGTGATTATTGCGAGGCTTGCAGTGATTGTGGTGCAGCAAGTGTAGCATCCCGCACCTTGAGGTTCGCTCGGTGCCCTGTGCAAATATCGGTACCGCCGTCTGCCATTGAAAGTTGATACCGCTGTGTGTTTGGTATCTTTGCGTGCGCAGGCAGTACCTTGAGCACAACCGTACATCAGTATTACATACCAGGTGTACTACTGTAGTGCAAACGTACAGTACTAACATCCCTGGTACGTGGGGGTGAACTACCACCAGGTTTATTATTGTGTAGTATTGTATAAAGTGCCGCAAAGCGTGCACTTCCGTCACACTGTCATACAGAGGAGTGCTAACCTAGGAATACACTGGATGTCTGCGTACTATTCATACTGCTGTAACAGCACTGCTGTATCCCAATCAGCTGTACCAGGCATAGCATCTGAGGCGGTGGAAATGTAGCTCCTCGTGCTGACTTGCTGGCCGAGTGCGCCGTGCTTTGTGGGCTTGCACGTATATATGTGTGCTTGTGTGCTTCTTTGTTTTCTGCGAAGGGCTTGTGTGCTTGCGTGTATGCGTGTTTGCGTGCAGCTGATGCTCTGCATGTTGAGTCAACCTGGGTGGGATTTCGGTTTCTGTCTGTACGCGCGCAGGAGATGAAGACGCGAGCAAGCCGCAGTTCATACGGTCTCCAGAGATGGACACGAGCGTGAAGGAGATACAGCAGCCTCCCGACAGAGAAGCGGTTAGTCTGAGCAATTCGACGAGATGCCGCTTTCCCCATGTTTGATACGACATTTCTAGAGCTGTGTCTTGGTACGAATAGTTGTTAGACATTAACCGCTACGTACATACCTGGCCTTTGTTTACGACCTGCATATGGAAAATACAGGGTCGTAAAAACCCTCCACCGGCGGCTCCGGCGAGGGCAAGTTGATCGCTTATGTATTGACGCCGCGCTGTGCGGTGCCATGCCGAGTTGTGCTGCGTTACCGTTTGTTTAGGGCAGTGTTTGTTGTCTGTCTCGGAGCACAAGTGTTATTTTCTTTTTTAATGATGAGACTTCCTGGTAGGAGTTATCGACGTGGATGTCTTTTCACCGGCTGTACTTATTATTGCTTTTGTATGGCTTTAACTCATTCAGAACTGAAAAAAAGCATCCCACACTAATTCCACGCATTTTGTCCCCAAATAGGTGGGACCAGTTCTTAAGGGGTTAAATCACTCCCAGCCATTGGTCAAAACTGCGCGTAGTGTGGAACGATGCTGCCCAGCCGACGTGGATGCGTACATACTACCTGGTACCCATTCCTACAGGAGCTATATTGTATTCGCACACATAATTCCGTCGCAAAATACTAATGCATGCCGGTGGCCGAAAGGTGGACTCGGAAACCGTTTGATCCCGTAGGACACGTGGTTTGGATGTGAACACTCCCCCACCCACTACGCACAAGCACGATGATCCTCCAAGTACCTTACCTTACTGTACGTGAAGACTATAATGGTCGACCGGCGGTACGGAAGGGCCTGGTAACCTGTGCAGATTATTGTTTATCAGATAATAGCTTGCTGGCATGATTTCCATCAGAGATAACGTGCTATAATACGTTGATTCTGGTTGATGGTAGAGTGTGAAAACAAAGCTGCGACCCGGATGGTGTTTGTCGTCCGTCAAATGGCCTTCATGAGGACCATTTTCTACTCGAAGCCAGTTGACCGGCCTTGGGTTTATGAAATATATTACGTTTGGATCAATAAAACTGATCGAAAAGCAAGTAGTCCAATAGAAAATATAACAGTCAAGCCACTCAAAAGTTATTCAAACCCATCGAAAATAACCCAACCAACAAAGCGGTTATCACACCAATCGGGCAAAACTCAAACCAATCGAATACTAACCAATTGCATGCATCCGAGACCAATCGAAGACTCAACCGCCAACCGACCAGCGGTCGATCTGTGGCACACATGTCGCCGGCGTCGCTCGGCCAAAACGCGTGGCAAAAAACAAGAAATAGACGCGAATTGCCGTGCTTTGTTTTTTGGCAGGCGATGAAGATGGTTGCTGCCAGAGAGGCGGAGGAGATTTCGAGGGGGGAGCTCGGCGCCTACTACTCCGCCGATGTGCCGGACATGCCCAAGCCGCCATACCAATTCCAGGTTCAGTCGCCGCGCTTGATATTTTGCTGGATGCCGCATCCGTCGATATTGCGATCAAAAATTGAGATCGAATCTTGCAATCAAATATCACCATCGAATCTCGCCCTCGAATCTCGTGGTGGAGTCTCGCGGTCGGATCTCGCCATCGAATTTCTCGACCGAATCTTGATGTAAAATATCATGACCGAATCTCGCCATCGAAGGTTGCCTTCGAACGGCTAGCGACATTTTGTACGCGTAGGGGGAGGATATGTGGTGTGGAAATAAGGCACGTGCAGTAAAACATGCTGTAAAGTGTAGTATAAGAGTGTACTGGAAATTGTATTGGAAAGTTTGCTGCAACGTGTACGATAATGGGTTAGGGTATCATAGCGCAAGGCGAGTCCAACCGCCCCAACGCGCAGCTGCCCGTTTTATCGACGTAAAATTCCTCACCACATTTCTGCTCTTGTAGTATTATTGTCGCCACTACTGCTGTACTGTATTTCCCTGTACTGTATAGCCCGCAAAGCCGTCCAATGTCGCCGCCTGCCCAAGGCTTGACACAATGCTGTATATGATTTATCAATAACGGCTCAAAGTCAACGTGCATTACCTTCGCGTACTAATATCGCTTCCCCACCCGTGGTACGTACGCCCTGTCCTGTATGTACGTGCTTCCATCCAGGTGCCCGGTGAGTTCGGAAACGACACCCTTTGCACCGACCCCGCTTGGCACACTGCGCTTGCCGCGCTCACGTGGCTCGGACTGCCTTACGAAGTCGAGCACGAAGAGGTGAAACCACGTCGTTCCACACGTGCTACTGCAGGACTTATGTGGTATAGGAGACGGTTATGCGAGTGTTTTGCTTGTTTGTTTTAGTAAGCGTGTGGGCACAACGCCACAGCGCCGACGTTTACAGGTCCGGGCGACGGGAAAACATGTACTTTTTGTCTCGCCCAACGTAGTCGGGATTGTACGGTTTGTCCAACAAATTCAGCAACTTTCGTTTCGTGTGCAGAGTGAAACTACCTACTCGTATTCAGGCATTGTTTCGGTTCCACATTTGGTTCATGGCGTGGCGATGACTACGTCAGTACACATCGTTTCTTGTCTCCATGGCTCGTAACCCAGCTCTTCAGCACCACAGTAGTACAATAATAACCTCAGCTGCGCTTGATAGTCGATATTTGGTAGCTGATTTTCTTGCGGACGTCGGGTACGAAATAGCCGCCTCGTTTCGACGACGTCGTGCGGACTTCACCGTATCGATTATCAGATGAGACATTCCGAATTTTGCAGGCTTTGTTCGGCATGCTGGGTGTGTAAGCTGTTGGTGTTTTTTCTCGTCTCTAGCACCACCTGCCGTACCCGTCTTGCGTCCAACAACAAATTCGCGCTTCGGCGTGCTTTGGTTCGCGTTAGCGCCGCATGTACAAGTCAGCTGGGCAAACTAGCAGATTAGAGCAGAACCCTCGTGCTCTGGGAACGGGTAGAAGTGAAAGTCAAAGCTGCGCCTATATAGGAAGACAGGGGTGCTTTCTCTTATGGCGCGCTCGATGAAGAACGCCAGAGGGCTCCTTGGGACGCCTGAGTCGCTTGGATAGCCCGGGAAACTCCCCCCCCCCTCCCCCCCCGTTCAATCACAACCGCGACCACCACCACGACCACTTCAGGACGAGGATGAAGCCATGCTGCTCATGGGGGGCGAGGTGTACGACGACCCGATGCAGCTGATCGCCAGCCTGCCCGAGAGGGTCCTCCTGTCCGACTTTGTGGAATCTATGCACCAGGTTACCGAGGCCGTCTCGATGGTGAGTCCCCTCGTGGCCGGCTTGTTGATGGGTTTGGTACTTCCAGGCTACGAAGCTACCTTATTGTTCGTAGTGGTTACACTGGCGAACGTCTTAGGAGTAGGGTTAGGGCAAGAGCGCCGCGATGAGCAACGGACGAGACTGTCCTATGAATATCTACTGTGTGAAGCGGAACATTTGCTAGTTTGGGTGGGGTCGTAGCACCGCAATTGCATCGCGACATCATTGCGCCATATGCTCCGGCTATCGCCTGCAATGGCCTGAAGGACCATATCACGTACATCTATAGTACTGCAATCGCTGTATCTACTCTATTACAACACATACCATTATTTTGTTATCGCCTCTGTACCTGGTATGAACCTTGCGAGGATACTTAAACCCCTCTCCCAACCATTTTGGTCGGCACGNNGTTTACGGTTGCGGACGGAGTTTGACCCTAAGGGGGGTACCGGGGAGACTAGCGTTTGCACGGGAGGCCTTGCGCAACTCCTGCGCTGAGGTTTGCTACATACTTGGTAATACATTATGAATAGTGCAGAGTACTTCTGCAGGTACGTAATGCATCATGGTACCTGCTTTGTAGTACCCTGGTACCTATTATATTAATAGTACTCGATGCCCGGGTACCTTCGTACTGCGATACCTGGTACGAAATACCCTGGCTCGTTTGTTTTTGATCGGTGCGAGTCATCAGGGCCCACCTAATACAGTACTGTACAGTATACAGTATACAATTAACGGCATATTAGAAAACGCGAGGCGACCTCGTACAGCGTTTGATTGCCATGTAATAGCGGCAACTATTACATTTGTATTACATTTGTACGTGTGTTGCAGTAGTAGCGATATTTTGAACACACGGAAGCTCCTGCTGTATACCTGGTACGTGGTATCAGGGCGTACGTCTCTACCTGTCTTACGTATTGTTTTGTTCACGAGGCACCGGTGTGTAGCTGTTTTTGACGCCCCGGAATAGGCGTATACGACCCCCCCTCTCGGCCATGCGCTGTTGTCCTCGGTGCTGCTTTAGCGCAGTGCACAGCATGGGCTTTGCTGAACGCCGGGTGATAATTAGGTTAGGGCTGTTTCGCTAAAGATACAGTAGTTCGGCTACTGTTTGGGAAGCAACGCGGAACAGTTCTTTCACTTCTGGTGCCAGTCGGACGGATTCCGCATACGAATACTCGATTTTGTTGCGATGGTATCGATAGTATTATCGCACTCCCATAAACGTTAAACTTTCGCCGCGAGGAAATGGACAATGGTTGCACATTTCAAGGATTTGCTACACTGGTCGATACACCATTGACAGACTCGAATTGATCCCCTTGGCATCCTAACGTCCCGTATTTTTGGTTCGCCGAACAGCCTGCAGAAGGTCGAGAACATCTTCCTGAAGAACTATTCTAAGGGGTGCATGTTGGAAGGCGCAGACCTCACGGTGGGCGACCTTATGCTAGGAGTCACGACGTTCCACATGGTTACGGCCTTCGGACTGGAGAAGCAGTGGTGAGTTCACGGCGGGCATTTCAAGGGTGGGGGGTGACAATTTTCGCAGGTCTTGCAGCTTTCGTCAAAGTCTTTGCCCTGTTGAGCACAATATTTTCGTTGAATACATGGCAAGACGGGGTGCAAGGCGGGAGGGGACATGCTTCTGTATGCTGAACCACGGGCGAGATAGGTCACTGTTGCAGCCATTACAGTGATGAATGTATACGGGGTCATGCTGTAGCGGGGGGTGTTCGCGGTCCGAAGCCTCATACAGACGTTGATACTGATAGCGCTCATATGGAATTGATATTGGCGGCACTCATCCGAGATTGCTACTGTCGGCACTCCCTCACTGCTGCATATTGTCCGCACCAGTCGAGACTACCTTCGTCGGTAGTCTTGGTTGACCCTCGCTGCGATTATATCTCAACTTCACACTTTACGCACACACGTAGCCTTGGCTGTGCACTTGGTGCCGTACTCACCTTCTTTGGGGTCAGGGGGGCAATGGAATGGCCTCTGTAGCACGGAATGTTTCTATTAATAGGCCGCTCTTGGCGCGTGACGAGTCATGTTTGCTTCTTCATTTCGCACGCTAACGGATAGCTCTCCTTCTCCTGCTTCTTCTCTTGCTCTTTTTCCTTTCCCTTCCATGCTGCTCCTCGCTTGCTTCTCGTGTGTGCCGTTCGTGATTGCTGCTGCCTGCTTTTTTGCTGTCCGTGTTTTTCGCTGCTCTCTTACGTGGGTCCCTGCCGGTAACTGTCGACTGGGATGGTCGTCTGTGATGGCTCTTGGTGCGTGCTCCATGTGATTGGCGTCTTCGGTCGGCGTGCGTTTTTGTCCTTCGGCGGGCGTTTTTTGTCGATGTTTCGCGATTTGCGATTTCGCACTGGATGCGGGTTGCTCTGCTGTCTCAGGAAAGTGCCCGACGAGCTGGTGAAGCTGAAAAGGCATATGGCGATGATGCACGACATGCAGACCTTGAAGGCGGTCATGCCCTCGGAGAGCGATTTGGCGCAAAAGTACGCGCTCTCAAACTAAACTCAAGACGNNACTTGCGGAGGGCTTTGGGGGCAGGCAGGGATGCTGGGCGCTAGTTGCTTTGCGTAGGCCTAGAGCAAACCTTGTAGGTTGCTCTTGCGCTAGGTTTTTGGACGCGATTATGTAATGTGTTGGTAGCGCTCACCAAGTCCCTTTCTTGGTTCCAGTGCCTGGTAGGCAGCGGGTGACACGATCACACGGGAGAAGGGATGGCTATTGGGGGTAGGATAGACCAGTTGGCGCGGCTTTTAACTTTTGGAAGCTGTGCCTTTATTCTCCCCTCACAGCGCGCTCTGTAGCAGCACAACTCGGGAGAGGTGGGCACTT
>JAXFYO010051631.1:0-10054 GCA_034768055.1 Saccharina latissima
AGCCAAAAATAGGTATACCTATTCATTTTAAGCCATTTATAGGTACACTAAATACTGCACTCGGGAAAAGGCTTCCTGGCCCTCGCTCTGAATTGCCAGCACCCGATCGTGCCTGTGGTTAGCTGTAATGTCCCAGGTACACCCCTCTGCGGATCCTCATGGTGCTCTGCACCTATTTTTGGCTTTAATGGCACCTATAAATGCCTCAAATGATCATTTTTCTGGCAAAACTTAAATACATCCATAGGGCCGTTGGGACCAGGTGATCCGAGTTGTCAACAAAAAAACACGGTCATATTGTTGCAGAGGGCATGTGTTTGGTTACAGAGTACCGCGCACTCATCAAATAAGCTGGACTGTTCGCTAGGAGCAACTTGCTTACTTGAGAAATAGGTCTCTTGTAGGTACAGGTTGTGCCATTTATAGGTACCATTCAGGCAAATGCGTGAAGCCCAACTTTTTGTAGCCACAAGAGAGGTGTACCTGGGACTTTTCAGCCAGCAATAGGTACGACCGAATTCTGGCCAATTAGGGAGGGCCAGGAAGCCTTTTCCCGAGTGCAAGATACAGTGTACCGATGAATGGCTCAAAAGCCATAGATATACTTATTTTGGGCTTTTCCCTTTCCTTTGGCTTGAAGCCGTGCTGCACCCGTGCCTGATGTGGTCCGATGATACGTTTGATAGCGTCTCAACTCGCAATTTCCACATGTTTTGCAAGTTTATAAACTTCTATGTGACATGTACAAAATAAAAAACGATTTCAAACTTATTACCCGACGACGCCAAATGGAATCAAAAGTGCTTAATTGAGGTGCTTCGCAGCCGAAGAGGCTTTCCAGCTTCTGGTACGATTTCACACCTGCTGTTGACTCTGTACGTTTATCGCACATACATATATACTTCTAGCAGGTACTCGTATACGTCAGTCGTGACGTCAACCAAACCGTTCGATTCGATAGCTTAATCAACTTTGACCATGGAAACCGAGTGACGCGCTCGAGAACACCCAGCACCGTTGCCTTCTCTCCCATACGGTCGAGCACTACGACGTTAAAGCTGCCTGATCGTGAAGTAACGCACCAGTAAACCGTAACTCTGCCCTGCTCTCTGTTGGGCTTGTTCGAGCCACCCTATGCTTGGGCGTCGCTCAAACGACCCTCGCTTGCCGTACGCGCTCCTCACCCCCACCCCCCCACCACACCCCACCCCACCCCACCCCACCCCACTCCACCCCGCCTCGGCCGCAGCCGTGACTTTTTGAGGGATGCGCACAATCTTCCCTGTGGCCACAATTTTTGTCTAGAGTGCATCAACGCGGCCTTGGCGAAAAGAAACACGTGCCCCAACTGCGGCAACCCTGCGTGGCATAAGGACACCCTGAAGGCGGCACAAGCGGTGAGACAATCCGCACCGTATTCATTACGCTACTTGCTGTTGTACCCCCGCCTATTGGTTTCAGTTGGAGTTAGCAAGGCCTCGAGCCAAGAGGGCGGGGTGAGCGGCGTTCCAGGGAGGGGTTTTGGGTGTATGGAGGCGTCGGGGCCGTTCCCTGGTCGGAGTTTCCTGCTGAACGAAATCCGTCGATCTTGACGCTAGCAACGCAATATTTGGTTTTGTCTGCCTCCCGGGGCTTTCCCTGCACGGCGCAGTCGTAGCGCATGTAATCTGTGGAGCGGAATGATCGTGCTCGGTGTTGGCAAGGTGGGGGCACCAGTGTATACCGTTCGTTCCGGTGGATTCCCCGCTGGGTCATGGTCCAACATCGAACGGTGTCAGTCGACAGTATAGGTGGACGTGGTAAAGTACACCCGGGTCTGATGTGGTTGTTTGTCACACGTGGTTCGTGGTACGGTGTAGTAGGCAAGTTGTACGTAGCGCTTGCGTGAAGATCCCGTACCCTTTGTATTTGCCGCGGCTGCCACCTCTTCGACGTACTATTTCCACGTTACGCTCTTCTCTTTGTTACCCCCGTCCCTTTCCGCGCACTAGATAAGAGCGAAACACGATCGCTATGCTAGGAGATAGATGGTGACTACAAAAGACGAAACAGGAAGGGGATCTGGTAGGCATGCTTTTTTTTATGTAGTACATGGAAAAAAAAACGTAGTGAGCGCCCAAATGTTGGAGGTGTCTTTATTAGGTGTAGGAACGGTGCTCTGTTCTGAAAGAGATGAGTGGTCAATGGTCATTTGACTAAGGCAAGCAACAAATGAGTACGCCCCCCCACTTTTTGCTGCCCCCCTTCCCAATCGCAGGATAGCGCTGTGGACGACTGGAAAGACAAATGTGAAGAGCAGTTCAAGGCAATCGTCAAGAGGCAGGCGGCGGCAGAGGAAAAGGAGGAGGGGGGGGAGACCGAGGAGGGGGAGGAGGAGGATAGCGGCGGCGATACGGATGCAGGCAATTGTCCCTCCAGAGACGGTGGGTGCGACAGTGCCGACCTCGCCGAGGACACTGTCAACAAAGACAAGGTGGACAAGAAGAAGAGCGTTGTGGAGGAGGGGGGATGTAAGCAATCAGCTCCGGGCACGCTTGCGTTTGCCCTTAGTCCGCGGGAGAACTGCAGCACGGTCGCGGCCGAAGCTCTGGCGGAGGCGGTGCCTGGCCTTCCAGGAAAAGCAGGCACACCGCTGATAGGAACGGGCGACGCACATGGTCTCTTCAAGGCCACAGCAACAGAGACCGTCGGCGCTGTCGCAAGCTTGAAGGAAGCTATGATGGTTGATGAACACTTATTGAGGCAGAATAAGGAGAACGTCGTGGCTTTGCCGTCGTTTGTGAAGACAGCCGCGCCCCCTGTCGCTCGCGTCGGACGCGCCGGCCGGAGTCCCACCGCCGCGGGGAAGCCGCCGCGCGTGCACTTGCAGCAGCAACCTCAATCGCCTCAGCCTTGCAGTGCCCAGGTCCCTCCGGGGGATGGTGCCGACCGGAAGAAACCGAGGCCGAGCGCCTCGCACAAAGTTGACGCGCCCGCGTTTCCCGTGAAGCCGCCAGCCTCACCGTTGGCAAAGGGCGAGGCGTCGGGAGTCGTTTCTGGAAACGGAACGGCGGACGGGAGCACACCCCCTCCGCCGGGAGGCACACGAGCTGAGCGGAGCGTTCTCGGCTCAGTGGTGGAGGAGCACCGAAGTCACGAGCGAAGGCGATCTCCGGATACACCCTGCGCTGGAACAACGCCTGTTGTCTCGTCGGGGGCTCCTGAGGTGGCGGCGGACAAAGGGGGGGGGGCGTGCGAATTTTCCGGGGTCCTTCCGGACACGTGCGATGTTGTGGACGTTGCTGGGTCGCCGCCAAGGACTGCGACGGGGGGGGCGGGGGGCATTTTGATCCGAACACCGCCCACATTGAAGGGCGGTGCGACTGTGCCCGAAGCAGGAGCGGGGCGCCCAACGAAACGTGCCTTGTTCGACGCCAGGCGTCCGTGCGTAGGGGCTAGTACTCCCACTTGCGTTGGCGGTGGAGGTGGCAGTGGAGGCGGGAGCGGAGGCGGCAGCGGAGAAGCAGAAGGGTTGTTCGTCGAGACCGATGGTGGGTTTCCGCCCGTAAACGTTCCTGGTTGCGGCGGTAAGGGCACCGGAACAGATTCCTCGATGGTAGAAGCTCGTCATCGTGACGATGGGCGGCAATCGTCGCCAGCCGGTCAGATGAGAGCGGGGCAATCCCCCGGACTGCACCTCCAACCCGCGAGCAAAGAAGGGGTGGGAAAGCGAGACGACGAGCAGGCCGCCCCGGTAGAGTGCGCGACTGCCGACGGAAGCAGGCGTGGAGAAGACGAAGGAGAGGTTAAACGGGCCGGCGGTAGCAGTGGCGATGTTGGCGAGAGTGACGCTCAAGGCACGGGCTCGGACGCGGCGCCGGTAGCTGAGTGCCGCACCCTCCTCCCCGCAGGTGCCGCCGAAGGCGACGCTGCCGCTTCTGGCTCTCCGCTGCAAGACGTGGGTTCCGCCGCATCAGACAGCGAGGGCACAGCCTCGGACGGCGAAAGCCTTCCCCTCTTTACGGTTATGGCGCGGCAGGAGGTCGACGACTGGGCGCATCGCGAGTCACCGCCGCCGCCCCTGTCGGAGAAGGCCCACCAGTTTTCTCGAGAAGACCCGCCAGCGGAGCGGGATATTTATCCAGAGCGAGGGCACAGGGCGGGTGGGTCGGCGACACCTGACGATGTTGTGGGGGGCGCAGAGGAGCTGGGGGAGGGAGAGGAAGGAGAGGAGGAGGGGGAGGAAGAGACTTGCGACGAGGCGGAAGCGGAGGCGGGTGATGCGGAGGTCGTAGGACAGTCGAAGGGCAAGGCGTGCGGTACCCGCCCCCACGACCACGGGCATTGTTCTGCCGAGCCTTGCCCCACCGCGATGGTGGCAAAAGTAGGAACAGCAGGCGGGGTGCCGAGGCTTAAACCCCCTCTTACTACTGGAAGCGCGAGTGCGCTGCCATCGCACACCCCAGAGTCCTTTACGCAGAGCGTCGCTTCTCACGAAATGCCTATCGGGAAAGACAGGAAGGGCGAGGAGGACCAATCTAGCAAAGACGGAGGTCGGCTCGCCCCGGTAGCGCTCGATCAGACGCCTAACCACCGAGGCCGGACACCCGGGGTCCAAGGTGATGATGCTGAGGCGGAATATTTAGCGGATCCGGTGGGTGTTCGTGGTGAGCTGGTGGTACCTGAATCCAAGCCGGAGATGTCGGTGAAGTTTTCCGCCGAACACGTGGAAGGTGGCTTGTGCAGCGCGAGCACTAGCGCGGGTTCGCAGGACTTGGAAACACTCCCTAAACGTTCAGCAGCGGAGCTAGGCATAAATTCGGGCGGTGGCCTTGGCGGAGGCGACGTGGTCGACATCATGGAGGTACTCGACCTTACCGCTGCCGCCTCTACTGCGCAGGAAGAAACGGCACCCGCTTGCGGGGGGGCGTCTCCGCGCATGCAAGGGATAGTACATCCTGAGAGGGAAAAGGCTGCTTCGGGGGTCCGGAGCAAGCACGACCGTCAGCAGCATACATCCACGGACGTCGGCCAGGACTCGCCCGTCTTCAAGGTGGCTTCATCTATGCAAACATGCCATGGTGGCACTGCAGATGAGGTGCCCGAGACGATGCCACCAGTTTTAGAAGGCACCCAAGATAAGGTGTGGGGCGGGAACTCTCCAAAGGCCCGTGCAATCTGCCTGGCGACTCAAGAGCCTTCGAGGCAGGACGGGTTCGCCAGCCCCATTGTCGCCGGAGAGGGGCGGCGGAAGGACGACCGCGAGGAAGAAACGGAGCGACATATCCCCGAAACAGCCGAACAAAGCCTCGCAACCCAGGAAGTGCCGGAAACGGCGCAGGTATGGAGCAGTAGCCCTGGCGGTTACGGGGACACAGCGTCACAGCAGGTTGGTCGGATGGCGGTGGCAGTGGCGACGGCGGCGNNCGGTGGCTGAAAGCGATTCCTCCGCCTCGGCAGTCCCTGAAACCCCACGCTTGCAGGCGGGGGCGACCCAGAGCATGGCGGACGAGGCGGTCGGGACCGGCGACGAAAGCGAGAGCGTAGGAGGAGGTGCTATCAGCGCGGTTGCACGGAGCCGAGACGACCTTTCGTCGTCGCCGCCGCCGCCGGCTGACGACGAGGTTGAGAACATCGAACCGCCTTGCGGTCGGTTGGCCTCACTGGGGTCGATTGCCAGCTGCCCGCCTCCCCTGCGTGGAGGCGGCCGCCAAGGGGGGCTTCTGGAGAGCTCGGCGCCTCCTACGGATCTAAGCCCTGGCAGCGGTGGCACTAAGCGAGCGATGGACTCGGCGACATTGTCTCCGAGCAGGCTCTCCGGCGATCCAGAGACCGCCAGGAAGAGGCTAAAGCTATCGCCGCCTGCGCCTGCCGGGAAAGGGACTCCGTTTCAATCAGAGGTGTCAGGGAGCGCGGCAGTCTGCGAAAGGTTAAGCCGCGACGCGTCAGAAGAGCTGACGATAACTGGGCAGGAGCACCCCCCGCCTGTGGCTCCTCAGGGGGGCGGCTGTTCGGGAGGGAGCGACACCGTGGGCAAGATAGAGGTCGAGCACGATCAAGACGCCGCGCAGGATGTTTGGCATTTCGAGGGGGGCGATACTTTCGGCGGGTACTGCGATTACGAATATGAATCGGCCGGCGATGGTAGTGAGGGTGATCACGAGGGCGAGGCGAGTAGACCCCAGCCGCGAGGGCCGGCGCCACTGGCGCCACCGACTGGGGCCAATGCAGGCCAGGCAGGCCAGTGGCTAACGAAATCCGTCGCCAACCCGTACACCGAGCCGTCCCATCTCGAGCTCCGTGCTGATTGCGATTCTCCGCCTGGTGCCGCCAAGCCGCGTGGCGAGGAGGGACTCGAGAAGCAAGCTGGCGGACAGGGAAAGAGCTTCAAGGCCCCGTCTCGCGGTGGTCTCCGCCGGCCGTCGAACGAGAGTATGGGCTTCGGCGGCCCGGGCCATTCAAGCAACGCCCGCAGCTTGTCACGCTTTGGGAGGGGAGGCGTGGACAATATCATCAGAGAGAAGGACAGAGCCAAGAGCTCGAACTCGATTTTGGCGGCAGGGCGGGGTCACAGCTGTGGAGAAGGAGACTCCGCGGACAAGAGCGGCAGCTGGTCGCAGTACAGCTTAGGGCCTGATACCCAGGTGCGGTTGTACAAGAGTGGGACACGCGGTGTAACGCCGAAAATTTTATGTTTGTAAGCGACTTACTGCCTTTGGTGGCGGTGCCGGGTGTGTGTGTTGCCTGTGTGTAACGTACCTCATCAAGTTGCCGCCAAAGGTTGTCGACTCACCATGGGAACGAACTACCACAGTACTGTAGTTTTTCGCCCTTTGCCGGGCGTGACAGCATCAACCCGCCTCCCTCCTCCGCCGACACCCGACCACTTTATTTCACTGCTCATACAAACAAACAAAAAATCGCCTGCTCCTTCCCTGTTCGAAAATGTATATAGATCATTACAGAGCTGGATGCTGGCTTGGCGGCGAGAGGAGCGCAGGGGAAAGGGCGTACAGATGCAAGCATCGTCGCTGCCGCGGCTGAACTCGACATGCCCGACGCGATCAACCTTGCTGATGAAGAACGCGAGACGGCGGCCCCCGGGAGCAGGAGAAAGAGGAGTACCCCAACAGGAGACGGGTGGGGAACATTGCTTTCTGCTCGCAAGAAGCGTGGATTAGCGGCCTCGAAAAGCGCGCGTGATTCGCCGCAACGCGCTGTTCCGCGGCGTCAACCGGTGATCGTTCTGCTGGGTGGTGAAGAGTGGGAGCTGAACCGTGCGAAGCTGCTTTGCGAGAAGCTCGGCCAGCGCCGCCTGTACACTTCTCTGGTTTGGAGCGCGACCCACGTGGTGGTCGGCAGGGGTTTGACGCTGGAAAGGAACAGCAGCAGCAGTAGCAGCGGCGACAATGGTGCTGGTGGAGGGGGTCATGGTGTTGGTAATGGCGTAGTCGACGAAAAAGACAGCCGTGGCGTGAGGCACGAGCTGGTGAAGCACAATGCAGAGGGGTACCTCGAGGCAGTGATGCTTGGCCTCTGGGTGCTGGATTTCTCTTGGGTGGAGGCGTGCTTGGAGTCGGGGAAAGGGCCCGCCGACAGCAGCGCGAAGAGAAAATCGCGTCACCACGAGGGCGTAAATGCCCCCTCCGTGTCTTCGCCTCGAGCCCCACCGCGCGAGTTCGAGCTCGTCGGCTGTTTGAAAAACCATCCGGGCTGCGAGCCGCGGCGAGGGCGGGTCGCTAGGGGGGTGGGCGTTCCGGGTGTCTTCAACGAGTTGGTATTCTATTTCACCGGTGCGGGGTCTTGCGAAGTCGAAAAGGATCGGCTGGCGCGACTGGTGAAGCTTGGCAAAGGCGTCCTGAAGGAGAACGTGAAGGCGAAACCAGCGGGAGGTCGGGGAGGGTGGGTAAACGAACCTTTTGGCGGCGCGAGTGGCAGCTCCGACTGTGACAATGACGAGTCCGAATTCGACGCGCCTGCCGCGACTGGCAAGAGGGTGGTGCTCGTAGTCATGTGGGATTGCCCAGACGGGACAATCAGCCAGGAGCTCGCGGGGACAGCGACCAAGGAAAGCGTCCAGGTCGCCGCTACTGCCGCGGTCGACCAGGCCTGGATCGTGCGGTCCATCGAAGAAGGCTCGCCGGTGCCGTTCGACGATCATCGGTTGTCGCGTTTCCTGGACATAATGCCGTCGCGGAAGAGAGCGTTGTTAGAGGGTGGGCTCCAGTCGCCGAGCTTGACCGCAGGCGCGTGCAAACCGGGTGAGGAACGCGCCAAGCGCCCGGGCAAGGGGCGGTTGAGTATTCGGCCGGCATCCTCCCGGCAGGAGGTTGTACTCGACGTTGGCAAGGAGCGTAACCAACAAAAAGAGGAGGAAAAGCTCATGCTTGACGCACAGGCAGCGATTGCTGCCGCGGATAGGGTAACCAAGCAGGCGGCGGCCATCCTACCGCCTGCCCTCGGGGCGCAAGGGTTCGAGTTCACCCGCTTGGGCGGCAGAAAGAAGGTGTGTCGAGGGCTTCCTGGGGGGTGTGGAGATGGGGGGGGGCGAACGCGGATTGGTTGGGTTGTTTTTTCCGAGGCGGGCGTGGATGCAGCCGAAGCCCACCCCTGGCTATCGGGTTCGGCGGTTTCGTATTTGAGACAATCATACGTTATCTGCTGCAATTGTTGTTCAGTGTGTTCCCGAGTACTGTCCCAATCTTTTTTTGTCTGCGTAGGGATCAGCGAGGTCTGGGTCTGGACGAAGAGTTGAGCATGATGAAGGGCGGTCCCGATGCTTCGCGGTTTAAGCGTGTTTTTGCTTGGACCGTTTCGTTGAGCGATGCCTTCTGGGAGGCGGTCTGGAGATACTGGCTTTTGTTTGCAGCTCCTACAGTATTATCACCCCGCCAGGATGAGGCTGAATATTATCTGACTTCTTTATTTTTGTTTGGTCCATGCTCGTTTTCGCCACGTGCAGGGAGATGCAGTCGGCGAGGCGGGTGAAACGGGCACCGTTACCTTCACCATGGAAAACAAGGCAAGATAAACTTTACAGATAGCGAAGTGCTGGTCCCTAGCAGCGTAACCGTAGGGTCGCGAGAACCAGTAAAGCACAGCCTTCAGGTGTCGCCTTTGTACACTGGGAGATGTTGCTCTAACACAACAGGTACTCGATGCATTGATCGGCTTACCATTGCTAACGCCTTTGTACACTGGGGGATGTTATCGTACTCATATCAGGAACTCGATGCATTGATCGTCTTGAAAAAATCTAATAGCATATGATGGACTGTTCCCGACCCAACCTCGTGTGGGCACCGTCTTCAAACACGACGCTCACTAGGCGCAGGCGGATCTGAAGGACGCCCTGGACAAGGCCGGCTACCTCAATCTGGCAGGCAAGGGTCCAGACCACAGCGACCATAAACTGGGGGAGTTTTGGTTCGACAAAGTGTACGACGGTTTTTTTCTGAAGAGGTCGGAAAGCGCCATACCTGAGGCGGAACGGAGGTAAGGGTTCATGCGTCCTTGGTGCTCTTGTTTGCGACCGCGCGAGCAGTCCCAGAAAAGGGGGGTGTCGCGCCCACGGGACTGCTGTCTTGCTGTTACGCTGCACGTTGCGGCACCCCCTTGCTTCACGACGCGCGTTTTTTTTTTTTGGCGTACGTCGTGGAGGCGCGGTTTGTCGGCTGTGTACCCCCGACAAGCAGCGCCATCTGCAGCAGTTCACACACGAAGAACTGTACAACGGAGGGACTGGAGCAGCTAAGTAGAGAACGTGCGCCCGCTTGTCGATAATCCTACCTGATGCCTCGATTTTCTCGTCTCTCGAGGGACGAACCCCTCTTTGTCGTGGGCAGGGTTTCGCTTGACTGAATGGCACTCAAATGCCGAGGGACGGCCGCCAGTTTTCGCGTGGCAACGAACACGACGACAGAGGAGGGGGATGGCGTCCAGAAAGCTGCCCAGCTTCGGACGTTAACGAATTACTTTTCGCGTTCGCCTGCCTTCGCGTGCTTTCGCGTTCGTCCGCTTTCTCTGTCGCTTTCTCTTTTGCCCCCCTCCCCTATAAATGTATAATATATTTATA
>JAXFYO010052262.1:0-10081 GCA_034768055.1 Saccharina latissima
GCCAAATCGCGAGGCTGCACATATAATCACGGTTGGGCAGTGGTGACCAAACATTGACATCCGAATTGAAACTTGTTGACTTGTCTCGTTTCGCGTGAAACAGACCCGCCAGACCCGTCGACATTTGATCTACCAGAACTCCAAAGGTTGCATAGAAGAAGTGCCCTTCGATGACAAGCCGTGTTCATGCCGTTATTCATGCGCGGCAAGGCATTCTCCCACAACGGTTAAACGCAATAAGCTGGATGGTTGAAGCAACTCCGAACTCAAGATGTTTCCATCGACGTGGGCGTGGCGCAATCCCGACGCACAATTCTGACAGNNGGAATGACGAATGAACTGTTCGACTTTATATGCCCCACATCACGAAGAAAACTACAAGTACAGTAGTGGTGGGTAGGAATATACAGTTTTTTCTGGCTGTCTTTATACTGGCGTGCTTCGGTTGTGTCCGTTGGTTAGTACTTTTAGGACCTTTGTCCCGGTGTGTCTTTGAGGAACGTATTGCAACGCCTTTGGTTGTTTTATACAATCTCTTTAGAGGCATTTAACATACCGGTTGCGTGTATTCATGTCACTACTTCGGGAACGGCCAACGGGATTCCTTTAACTAGTGTTTTGGCACCAACCACCCTTGTGCCAACCGATAACCAGGTGCCATATCTTCCTCAACCTCTGCAATCTACGTCGCCGACAACACATGGTTTGCTGGCAACTCAGCTCAATCTGGAGGTATGGAACGATATTGGTGGTTTAATTGATCGTGAAGCTATTTAGCAGAACGTGAACCATGGGGCACAACATACCAGACACATGGGTCTGTTCAACTTCCTGTGGTTGCCGCCGCACGGGCACGCCTACAAACCGCTCACACCAACGACTCTATAATGTGAAATTTCGGTAACTTAAAACACCCGCCGTGTTCTGAACCATGTACTTTCGCCGCACACGGCCAATCGGGAAAACATATCGAACCTTTACAGGGTTACAGAAGGAAAAAGCAAAAACCACTGTAACATTGGATGCGTACAACACACCACGAAACATGCACGAACCGACCGCTAAACGGTTCCCAAGATGTTTTCAGACGCTGCCAGAAGTGGCATTGTGGCTAATGACGCCATCTCCGCATTGGGCGTGCAGCGTGTGGTGTATGAGCTGCCCCAGACAACCCGCTGAAGGCAAGCACTGTCGGTCTAGGTCAGCGAACTGATCGCTTCGTAACCTTAAGCTCTCAAAATATGATGATAGAACGGCGCCTCAGGCCAGTTGGATGGCTTCATCGGTCTGGCTCAAGAAGGAAGCACCACGAGGACCACACGAGGAAAACAAGTGGGGTGACAGTGTGTGTGTGGAGCACGCTTGTCACAACTCCAACATAAACCGAAACAAACAGTTACCCACTTTTGATATAATCCCTAAGTGTTATGTTCGGAATTATTCATCTCTATGAAACGACCGTTGATTGTGCCGCGTACCTACCTAATCGGGTTTGGGAATGCCACGAGTCGTTTGCTGCCATAAGACGCTGTACTGATGTGTGATGTTGACTACTCGCTACAGGGGAATATGTTACCGGTCATTGACCTCGTACGAGCTGTTTTCTGCTGCTGGGTAGCATGATCTAAATCATAGACACTCATAAAGTACCTGGGAGAAGTATTTTAGAGGACATTAGGTTTCCCGTACTCTGGAGGGAACTCTACCAGAACCACCCCTGTCGAAGGTGACCACGGCATCTAATGATGAAAAAAATAAAAGCGAAATACCCTGCAGAAGGGGCCAAAACACACGATTACCTCTCTTAGACGGCGCGAACGGATTTGGAGGTGTTTCGTCTATCGTTTGTTTTGTTTTGCGTATACAGCTCTACAGAGGGGGTTGTTGCATTGTCCGCAGTATCACGCATACATAAACATATTCATATTCGAAAGGGGTCAATAGTATCTTTCGTACAGGAATTTTGACAACACAAAGTGGTCTATAGCGTATAACGTACGGTTAGATACCTCGATGTCCAACCAGCGTTAACGTCATGTAAAATCTGCCTGAAATCTGTATTTTGGCATCCTTGGCTCGCGGTATGATCGGAAGTAAAAGCCCATACACTATTTCAGCCAGCGTTCCCTTTAACGGCGGACTCGAGCCGGTTTTCATATTTGCAGAATGCAACGCATTCCTGTCACCTTAAGATCACATTTTAATGTCCCATGAACTCCAAGCGGGCCTCCTCTTGAACTACGCCTGTAGCTTGGCAACACACTCATACTGTCGTGACCTCATATTGGTGGGCTCAACAAGATGGTAAATCGTGGGCAAGGTAGGCCTCCAAGGACACGATCAGGGGGCATCGTTGCCGCCTAATTGTCGCCGCTATCGATTGGCGAGACGCACCGGGTTGGGTTTGTGAACTTCAATTTTTCCAAGTATACCACGTTTCGAGCCGCGTACTTGGAAACTGCACACAACGCCAGTCATATGCCAAACCCTCTTGGTACGTACTGTTGGTAGCGAATCACCATATACCACGTCTCATAACACTGTGTGTGTTCGCAGTCTAGATACCAGATGCAGAACAATTTGTGGCTGTTCCTGTGCTCGGTCGAGTTGGGCTGAATTGAAGACTCTCACGGTGTGTGGTTCGTACTCGCAGGTGCTATATACCTGTATGGTGACTCCTCCATACATATTGACGGCAGCTCTTCTTTTACCAACAACCACGCTGCGGGAAACGGAGGTAAGAGACGTCCCAAAATAGGTGCTAGCACCTTCCCCAGCAAAGGCGATGTGTGCCTTGGCCGTTGTTTGGCTGTGGCGCGTTCGAATTGTTTTGATATCGATGACGACAGCGACGCTGATATTATTCGAAACGTTTATTGTTTTCCACCAAATCGAAATTACCTTAAATGCATCAAGAATCCTTTTAATTGTGTGTGTGTGTGTGTGTGTGTTGAAGCACCCGGCGCGAGTACCGTTGAGATTGCGACTGGCAATCGTAGATGGCAAGGCAGTGGGTGGCATCCGCATTTTGATAGGGACCTCTTGCAACACCATGTGAGGTGGGTGAGGGAACCTGCGCACAATGGTTTGCGCACCTGTGTTGATAATCGAAAATGTTTTCCTTATAATACTGAATCGAACCATGCAGAGTTAGGCCATCAACCATGTAAAGGCCATACGTCAGCCCGTTGCCGGAAACGTAATTTAATAATTACAGTTGAATCAGAAGATGCCCCCCCAAGTCGTAGTTAAACGGGGGGGTCCTGTTGCACTCTCTTTCTCCACGGTGTTGTTAGTCCCAATAACGTGCCCGAAGCACGCGACGGAGGGTGCACGTTTTCTGGATAGGCTGTGGGTGCCTTTCCGGCCCGTCCAAACTGAATTTGAGGCAAATTCAAACACGCACGGGCACGTCCCGGCGAAGTGTTTGTCTATCTGCAACGTCCAGCAGACGAAGGCGGAGGTATATCCCCTCTTGTTGCTTTGCCTGGTTTGTATTGGTTCGTAATTACTGTAGAAATGCACTGTAAACCAAACTATAGTATGCGAACTTTTGTGAATGGCGTATCTCCCGAACTACCTGTAACACGCATACTCACGTGTAGGAGTGCCTCACAACGCTTCAACGTTTCTCGACGAGGGCGGCACTGGTCGACGCTCACGTGACAGGTGGTGTCATTCTCGCGGAACTCCAGTTTGCCCGCGGGTCGCTGTTTCCCCATGAGTGGACATATTGTCGATATCAAGAGGATGCGAGGTCGCCACTCTCTTTCCACTTCGGTATCACCGGGTTGGTCGTGTCCTCTCTGTTCCAAAGCCATATATCACTAAATTCAATATCAGGCGGAGTTTGACGTAAGGCCATGGTGTTCGTGATACTCTCAGAGAGATAAACAACGCCCCCTTCATACGATTGTTTGTTCGAGGAATACCTCGCTCTGATGTAAAATAAGGTGTCCGGAGATGAACGGTTTGTCAGCGGATGGTAAGTTGCTATTCTCTTGTAGTATGGTTTTTGTATTTTCAGGTTCGTTTGGTGGGATTAATGCTGTGTACAGTGTTCCGCACTTGAACCGAAACTCCAAAGACATTACTCAAGCGTTGCTGGAACATCAAAGCTAACGATGTGCTATTCATACGCCGGACGTTTCCCTGTATATCTGTTATTGGCTGTATCCTACCACATGTCGTATAATTAGGAACCCTAACCGTGCATAGTGTGCGGTATTAGGCATGTCTGGGCGTGCGAGAATACGTTTCAACAAGGGATGTTTAGCGTGTGCGAGAATACTTGGTAACGACCTTACCTCCTTACCCACAGGTGCTATGAGTGGAAATGCAAATGTTTCCATGAACATCGACGGCGAATCCTTGTTCATCAATAACACAGCCTCGGACAGCGGAGGTAATTTCCCCCTCTGAATGACATCATTACATGCTAGGTTATTTTCCACTCTGGGCGATATTAGTTCTCGTCTCGTTGGTGTTTTGTTGCGCGTAAGGACATATGGGAACTAATATCGCCGACGCTGGCGAGACCGACCGTGAACCAAAGGCATTGTATCCGAGAACTCCAAGCATTCGCCTTGATGGATGGGCCTTCGGGTGTTTCCCGTAAAACAGTTCGAGACATTGTGGGTTAGTGGTGGCCTATGCGGTTGTCTGCACGCAGTCCAGTAATTGTAGGCAAACATCGGTCGGGCCGAGGTTCGGTTATCGTGTTGTTTTGGTTCACTGGAATGTTTCGCACGTCAGCTGGTACTGTCAATAGTTTCCGTTTGAAGGGCATATCGACGCTATATGAGATGCGTACATGACTTACCAACAGTCTACGAGCGACACACAAAACCAAAACGTAATCAGTTTGTGATTTCGTGTACTGAACAGGGTCTTAGTGTAGGCCGTTGCCGCCTTATATTTGGTCTGGTTATAATCATTTTAATGTTCGTTGGCTATTCCCAGGTGCCGTATACGCGTTTGGTGGTTCCTCCGTCATTATCGATGGTGACAGCGTGCTTTACGGAAACGTCGCGGGGGACAGTGGAGGTGAGACAAAATGATATTAAAGTACTTTGGAAAGGCTAGCTGTGATGGGTCGTGGTTTGGAATAATCGAAGTATATACTGCTGTATGTTGTGACCGATGACAATGAAGAAAGTATCACATGTTCTCCTTCTTCACACGCCTACCCCGTGGTGTCTTATTCATTGTCGGTGCCTCATTGTAAGAAGGCAACATAACAATTACGATCATCGCAGGACCCGTGGCGTTAGTTCGCTGTGCCGGAGCACGCCCGAACATTGTGTACAACATCGACCTCACGGCGTATTCCACAAATATCGGTAGATTTGCAGCACGCATCTTGTATTTTCTTTCTCCAGAGATCGACTATTCTGCTGCAAGACTATCGCATGTGGCCACACCCCGGCGGCACCATGTAGTCCCATTTGATGCGGAGTTTTAATAGGAAAACGTGCCCAACGCTATCGGAAACTACTCTATATAGTATCCGCTTCAAGGTCAATGTGAAGGACGTGTGCTCGGAACATCCGACCAATGCAAGCAAACCACCCTTGAACCCGTTGCCTGGCCCCATACTGTATTGTTCTAGGTTTACTCGTTACTGTAGTGTTTATAGAGTACATGACAGTGTCGAGCGAGGGATGCCGTCGTGGTAGTCCGTCGAGTCGGCTGAAGATTTTCGCAACAAATATGTCCGGCTCGCAGGTGCTGTGTACCTGTGTGATAACTCCACTTTGCAAATCGAGAGCAACACCTCCTTTAACACCAACTCTGCCGCGGGTGACGGAGGTGAGATGAGTCAGTCCCAAATGTGATGCGAAACACTCCTTCTTGACTGCGCCATTAATGTACCACACACACCAACAGACCAAGTGAATATGTGTTCCGTGGCTTTCCGGTGGCGTGTTCGACAACGACCAGGAAACTGAAGTGAACCCAATTCCATATAAATACCAAGCATTGTAAACAATCGCATGTACTGGTGCCTTCGGGTGGATTTGCATGGACATACCTGGCCTTTTAAGCCTGAGGCTGGACAGAGATTTGAAGGCACGCCTCTTGCCGAATCGTTGTACGGGTCTGTTCTCTGCTGGAGAATTCATAGGTCGCACGATTTTCCTCGCTGTATAAGTCCTGGGAAATAAAACGTTGTCCGTTTAAAAAATGACCGAACAATGCATAGGTCGATACTCGGCTATACAGTGGACAGTTCCGTATATATGTGAAATATATCACAAGCCGTGCAGGCGCACAGCAAGTTCTTGGGCTGCGTTCTTTGTTTCCGCCGGCTGAAAACTCCATCCGTTACGTGTGCCTACCCCCAGGTGCTCTGGGTGCACATAGGGATGCTACCATATTCATCTATGGCAGAACCTCTTTCCGCAATAACGTTGCCGAGAACACTGGAGGTAAGAACCCCTGACGGGATACGTTATTTCAATACCGGTCTTGGCTCCACACTCTACGTAGGTGAACGTGCTAATAGTTAACGTATACAGATTTTATTTTTTAATATTGCTGTGGCTCATTTGAACATCACCCATAGCGACTATTTCAAGCTCGTGTCACCAGGCTTTACAACGAAAGCTTTTTGCGAATTAACTCCAATAATTTCTCATAAGAAATAGGCCATCCGGAAATTCGCGTCAACCGTTTTTTGTTTGTCCATTAGAGCGCATGTCCACATGTTATTGCGTATGTTTATCATCTACACCATGCAAGTTTTGCGCCAGATGTTCGTTGACACGTTTGTTTGTGGTTTAATTCTTCGGAGGTGGTTTGGATACTTTCGGAGAAGAGCACAGACCGTCTAAAAACAATACATATCTTCGATGAGATGACAACTCTTTTAATCAATGATTTCCATATTCAGGTGCACTGTACGGTTCTACAAGTTGCGCCGTCCACATCGGCGGTGACACCGTTTTCGACAACAACTTTGGGGGGCTCGACGGAGGTCAGAAGCGTTTTCAAGTATGTTCTCCTGTACCAGTTTATCGTTTCGTGGCAACACGAACAATCGCTTACATAATAAAGGTAGGTGTGACAATTCAAACGAGGACGTTGTCTTGTTTGGTATGTCTCCCCATTGATGGCCCGTGACTCGGGCTTCTTGCTCGAGTCGCATCAATGGCTCGAACGCTTGAAGGCGAGTATCTGTGGCCGTACACCGAGGGGTAGTTTGCTTAGGTTTGTCCTGGTTATAGGTTAGAGAAAAGTACTACACAGTTTATATAGTTTTGGTAAATTGAAATACTGTAACGCGGTGCAAGGATGGGCCCGCAGAATGCGAACTTTGAACGTTCGAACAATGATAACCCTACGCCGACCTTCTGTAGACTCCTTCGATCTGCTTGTTTTGTTGTGTTTACCAATCCTTGCTTCGTGTAGATGGTAGATTCGTAATTAGGCTGCAAGTTTCGGGCCCTCCGTTCAGGCGACTCGAACCCCTCACCACCACCGTTGCTCTCGCGCAGGGGCTATATTTCTGTACGGTAGCTCGTTCATGAGCATGGGTGGCACTACCTCTTTCGTCAACAATGCAGCCATGGGTGACGGAGGTGAGAAGCGGGTCTCGAAAAACACGATGTTCCAGCGGGATTTTTGCAACGCTGGGGTGCAAACTTGTTAGCAGAGTCGTAACCCTATCATCTAAATCTCTCGTGCAACCCGCACACAAAGTATACCTATGTCGCCATGTCGGGCGTATTGTCTACTTCTATTCGTCATGATGTCAGTGGTGATACAATAGATAGATACCGCGCCTACTAGAGTAACGTGGAAATATGTATGTAATGCCCGATTCGAAGCACGTGTGCTTAGGGCAGTCGCACACAACACTAATCATACTTCTAACGAACCTTGGTGCGACATGCGGGCCCCTGTACGCCTGTGCTACTGAATGCTCTGAACTCCCCCACGATACGTGATATATCTGCAGGAGCTATATATCTGTATGGTACCTCCTCTATGAACATTGGCGGCAGCACTTNNGTGTGCTCTTCCGATCTAGATAATGACGGAGGTACGAAGCGTACCAAACTACGATATATGACAATACAAGCGGAATACTGGCAACGTCGAGGCCTCGCAGGCGTACACGAAGTAGCCATACAAATGGTGCAGCATTGTGATTTTTCGGGTTTGCTTATTGCGTGTAATTCCGCGGACCGCGGCTCCGACGTTACACTTGACATGTCGTTGTTGTCACTCGAAGCAATAGTCTAGACAGGTCTAGATTCTATTTCAGTCGTCGCATACACGGTATCCAACGTACGCCGTGTGCAGGTATAAATAGGTTGAACAATGCATGATTCCTGGAGTGGCATAACATATGTTTATCGCTGCAGTTTCGTGCCGATATACGTTTCGTTTGGGTAGTTGAAGCTGCCCATCGTGTTCAACACTTGTACACGTGTATGAGACTTAAATGAAATGCCGCTCACACTCGTCCCCTGGCCATGTGAAGTTATAGCACCAACGGTAGCTTCGTCTAACTGTGTACTGGGTGGGTATAATAACAATAGATGATACAGATGGATGGGCTGCCGCCTGATGTGTATTTGCGCAGGCCGTGAACGCCACCGACCCCATTTCCTACCCGCAGGTGCCATCTTTGCGCTTTTGATTGCATCCGTCTTCATGGACGGCAACGCTTCCTTCGTCGATAACATGGCCTTGGGATACGGGGGTAAGGATAATGTGTGTTTTGATGCAGAGTATGGATGTCACGCGGATAAAACTTAAAAGTCCAGGCATTCATTTGTTCGTGCTATGTCGTACGCCCAAACGTCGTCAGCCACAACGATGCCTGGGGCACCGAGAACAATTACAAGTATATGGTGCCAAGGGCAATGGCAATGGGCGTCGAGCCGTCGTCGTCAAACCGAGGGCCTTCCGGGTGTTGTTGTGTTAGACGTTCGAGATGGCACCTGGTTGGCAGCCGTGATGCTTCATAGCACGTTCGCATGGATGTTTCGTTCTGACCGAACGCAGTGTTGTGTTCCGGTGTTGCTCATAGTTCAGTACGAACATATCAGCACTGTGTCGAGACCCAGAGTTGGTATTTTCAACAGTTTCCAATCAATTAATGATCTCTACACCATGCGAAGTGATACACCAGGGAACTCCGATGCTGCTTGGTTATAGTGTTTATCATGCGGTGTGGCGAATCTGGCTACGGAGCGTCGTCGTACTACGTTCGTGGGGACGTAAACACTTACAGTGCCTGTTGTCTAATTTCTCACGCTCTCAAAGCTTTAACAAGCAGCTCTGCCGGATTCGCCGGTATCAGCGGTTTCGACAACAATGTCGGCATGATTGTTTCAAAATGTTCAAAGTCACGAGGGTTACCTCTAAGTCTTGTCGATTAACATCCACACGTTCTCTGACGATATGCGATATGCAGTAACGAAATTATCAACGAAAACGTCATATTTGCTCATTGGGCACAAATCTAGCCCGCAACTGCCATCGCCATCGATAGTATCCTGTTGGAGCAACAGTTAAACCTTACCAGCAATTCCAACAGTGTACAGTACGAGCAACCAGTATATCAGTGTTGCTGCTGTGGCAAACCATGCCTGAACACGACTAGCCACGCCGGTGCCAGCTATACAAAAACTGCGAAAATAAATGGCTTATCACAGAGCCTTGAATATTTCGCTATTCGAAAATGCACTTGTGTGCAGATGTTCAGCACTGTTGCTATTTGACGTTGTCTAGCGTCCGCACGTGGGTGGTTGGAGTCACGCTTAGAATGACACCTAACATATTACAATGTCGAGAACATGATATGCTCCAATTCAGCGTGAATATAACTTAAACGCGGCGAAAGGAATTTCATATCTTGGAAGTGTTTTCGTCCCTAATTCTTAGTTATGACACACGCGTGAAGCGATTATCGTACCGCCGATGTGAGGAAAACAGGACCAACACAATTATCCCCAAATACGTTTTTATCAGGCGGCGCACTTACGTCCGCAGTGTCCATTGTCTGCATAATTCGGTCGACGCTGACACGCAAATCGGCCCATGCGGCGATATATGTCCGATCTCG
>JAXFYO010052273.1:0-10437 GCA_034768055.1 Saccharina latissima
TAATAGTATAAAATATCTACCAGTATGAGTATCTCAGAGTACACCAGCACGTTAGAGTACCCTACGCCTCAACCAATGACTGGGCATGCCCAATACCTCAAGAGTACGCCATGCCCACATTGCACGGCACGCTCCAGTACCTCGCAGTCGCCATGCCCGAAGTACTGCTGTATCGTACGTTTTGTGGCGACCTTTGGAAGTTTGCTTGGTTTTCCTAGACCCGACTTAGCTCATCCAGGCTAATGCTTGGCTAATGTTTGGCCTTAGAGAAAAAGAGCAACACCTGAGGCAGTCCCCACCCCTTCCCGTGACTCTCAGCTCGAGATTCCATTGCGCTTCGATTGGATACGCTCGATGTAGGAGAGGAGTTACAGGGTATATATTTAGGGGGGCTCAACCAAAACCTCTCTTGAAGGCGCGAGAAATGCCTAGATCTGGGGCTTCAGTGAGATCAGACGCACGCACTTTTGAAATATTGGTCTGGTAGACACCTTTTTCGGGGCTTAACCCCTCTAGAGGAAAAGTTATTATGTATGTCCCCCAACGCTTCAGGCCATCCAGGGGCGCCATGAAAACCGAGGTGGAATGGTGTACAGGGTCAACGTCCGGTGCACCGCCCATTTATGGGCGTGCCTAAGGACTACCACATTTTTTTGGTTTCACCGTTTACCGCCGGAATAGTTACCGCCAACAAACATTATTATCGTTTACCACCGGATATTTACCACCTGAATTTGGGAATATCGTTACGGAGGAAATACTTACCGCCGGATTACGGGTCACGATAGGAGAAAATATATACCGTCGAACCGCAATACTGTACCGTCCCGTTTCATTACCGAGGAGTACCCTAAAAACTGTTGAGCCAAAGGCGACTGACTGCAATGAAGGGAACCTGGGGCGTTTTCCAAAGGGCTGACACATGGAGGGTTGGATTTGCCCAGCAACCATGTCGCGCGCCACTAGTCAACCACATACAGCATAGAGCATTACCATAAATCAGAAACCCATGCAGACTCCAGCAAGCACGGGTACCCCTGCACGCTGCATGCACATGACAAATTCACGACGTCACAGAACGACAGTCGTTACACAGCAGGGTCGGCGATAAATCTCCACTTCCGCGTCCGCTTCACGCCTTTCCCCGGGGAGGATACAGCACAGGGTCCCTACTGCTTCCGCCTTCTTATAACTATAGCTAAAGCTCCTTGCCGGTGTATCCCTCTCAAAAGTCTCACAAGTGCACCCACCTTTTTGGGGATAAACTACTTGGAATCAGAGTCGATTTGTTTTTGCAGTACGTAATTAAAGGGTTGAGGCCTCATTTTTTTTCATTTTCTTGTCGTGTGACCCCCCCCTCCCCCCAAGCATCCCTCCCTCATACACGGTCGACCGTGGCAAAAACTGCGCTTTCCATCTCCGCTCTAGGGGCCCGTCGCCCCGTCCACAGCTGAAACTGCTCTAGGCCTTGCTCCACGAGCATGTCCGCTCCCTGCACGTACGGACACCGCGCTTCCTTCGCCTGTGCCAACAGTGCTGTCAGCGCAGGCTTGTACGCCGCATCGAACACCACGGGCTGGCAACAGGCATCATCACAGGCACCATTGGAGAGGCAAATAAAACCCAGTCGCAGAACCGAAGGGGGGGGGGGGGCGTGAACGAGTTAGAGAAGGTTCGTGGATGAAAATTTCACCAAATTCGACAGCGTAAATGCAGCAGTGGATTACGAAGCATGCCTTAGTCTCCCCTCGCGATTTAGGAAAAAGACACCGGCTTATGGCGGTGGATATCAACATACATTGTGGATTGACGGCGTACCGATAATAAGCACTACAACACTAGACTACAGCAATACAGCAGTGTTGGGAAAGGCGCGTAAAACGTGTTCGCCTCAAGGGCGAATGACATTTGGTTTGGCCCTCGTTTACAGTAATAGTGGAGGCGGCACTATTAATAGTTTACTTGCAGCCCCTGTGTGAACGCCATTGATTGTACCCAGGAAAAAATGCAAGCGTCACGCCCAGGTTGAGTGAGATCGAGGGGTCAGACAGACGGGCAAGACAGTAACATTCCCATTTTTAGAGACCCCAGTGAATGTGAAATAACTGGTGAGTACTAACATATACGTAAATAAGTACACGACGGATTGGTTGCACACACGAAGAAAACAATCAACAATGGTATATATACCATTGTAAATCATTGGGATACACACGATATAAATACGTCGTACGACGTACGTAGCGTGTTTTATTTCGCCAGCCAAAACACCCAACTCGCAACGCACCTTGCTCTCCAAAATATACTCCGGCAAGGTGAACTCCGAAGCAGCCGGGATCGTGGAGACCACGACGTCCAGAGAGGCAGACCCACACGCCCCCTGCAGGGTTTCCGCGTCCAGCGCAGACACCGCCGCGCCCCCAAACCGCCCCGCTAGCTCCTCCGCTTTCGCCGGCGTGCGGTTATATACCACTATTTCAAGCCCGAGTTGCTGCATGGCAAAGATAGCCCCCATCGCAGCACCGCCGGCCCCCACCACCAGAGCAACCCCACCTCGCCCCTGCTCCCATCCCGACGCTTCCAGCCGAGCCTTTACCGGCCTCAAGATTCCCAACCAATCCGTGTTGTCGCCCCTCAGGCGGCGGGCACCGGTCTCCGGATCGGTTCTCACGATGACGGTGTTTACGGCTCCGATTTTGTCCGCCGCCTCGCTGACCTCGTCCAGCAGTGGTAACACGTTTTGCTTGTGGGGAATCGTTACCGACGCCCCGCCGAAGTCCGGCCTCGATAACGCCTCCGCCATGATGGCGGGGTCCTCCCCCTCGCACAAAAAGTACTCGTGAGGTAGCCCGCTGCGGCGGAAACCCGCATTGTGCATGTTCTTGCTAGGGGACTGGGATATGGGGGAGCCGAAGAGGAAGAACGAACGGGGGGGGCATAGGCCCAGTTCTGAGCGGTGGCGCATGATTTTATTGGACGACATCTGCCCGGGAGCGGCGACGAAGGGAAGCTTATCGTGCGTCACGGGTGTGTATCGCTCGTTGAGTACCCTGCTCAGCTTTCCGGTCTCGGTGAGGCACAGGCCGATGTACGGGACGGGGAGAGCGAGCGATTTTGCGGCGCTGTGCACGCGAATGCTGTCCTCCGGCTCGAAGGCGGTCGTCACCACCTGGGAACGGCGTCATGGAGTGGGGCAGAGAGCGAGCTTCTCGTTTTGGCATGGCACGTGAACAAGCAAAACGCACGTAATTTTCCGCATTCAGCTTCGTCAACAATACTCGTACGTACAGAACCCGCACACGATATGTTGAGGCAGGTTTGAGACTGACAGTCGAGTTAATGTCGTCAACGCATTGTGCCCAGCGTACACGCTATTAACAGGTCAGGCTTACGGTTGCTCTGGTACTCTCACGTAATACGTTCATTTGATCGACCAGCAGGAGCAGTGTGATCGATTTCTAGCGCTTAGAGCCGGCATGACCAAATTATTAATAGTTGTGCAAATATCCAGCGGTCTCTTGGAGGTGCCACGCGCCACCTACCCAACTTACTGGGCTTCTTCGCTGGTCGGAAGGCTTTCTTTAGAGCGGAGTACAGCCAGTTCTTGTGTACAGTAACGAAGCCATAGAGCGTAAGATACGTATCTGGCGGCGCCTCCAGCGGGGTTCTCCGGAAGTGCTTCCGGTGGGCTTTTGGTCACCGCGCCCGCCTGACGTTAGTCGGCAAGTCGGCTGGCATCAGCTGGCCAAGTGCGGAGGGACTACGAGTACGTCGTATATAGTCGGCGCCGCCTAGCGATCACCTGTTGCCAAGTACGACAGCCAATAGTGGTAACGGTAACCTCCTGCCGATTCACAGCTCAATGATACCGCACTCCACCACTCCGCTCTGCACTTCGATCGCCGTCGCTTCCTCTGCTTGCGAACACGGTATGTTACGTATGATATGTTGCGTGTCGTGCGTAGGGACTACGGTCGATAACTCTTAACTCTGTACGAGTAACGCACCTTGACAGCATCGACAGCGCCGTCGTGGTAGCACTCCATGAACAGCTTCTGAGCTTGCTCCTCCGTAGTCTTCCGCCCGACCACGTGGTACGACCCCACCAGCACACCACCCGGGTAGTCGCGGCTCGCCTCTCGAATCAAGCCCTCCCGGTAGCTCATAGGCCAGTTCGCCTCTATGTCCATCACCTCGCACCCGGCACGCAAGCCCCACCGCGCCAGCCGAAAGAGGGCCTCAGGGTCGTCGGGGAAGGCGCCACACTGTCCTTTCGAGCGGATGGTGAACACCACCGGCAAGTAGCTCGTGTGCCGCCGGAGGATGGAGAGCTGTTTCAAGACGGAGTAGGGGTCGTGGTTGGCTAGGAGGTCCACGCGAAGCTCCAACGCGTCAACGCCTTCCGTCAGATCTGGCAAAAGGTCCGTGTGTGGTTCGAACTCTGGGAAGGTGAGAGAAAGGAAGAACGTGTTCTTGCCCATGTCCAGCGCGACGTCCTCCGGGGATGGCTTTGGCCTTCGAGCGAACGCCACCAAGCGGGTCAGGTCTGTCTTGGCGAAAGCTTTCTCTTCCTCGTCGCCGTCGACAACGACCGTGTACTTGGTCGCTCGCTCGCAACGCTCACGCAAGGCAACGTCCTCGCCCTCCGTTGCTAGATGCACAGTGAGCGGGTGGGCGTGTATCACGCTGTGCACGTCCGGATGCTCGAGGCATAGCTTGGAATCGCACAGGAAAACTCTGTCGGCCTTGCTTGAACCCAGGGCTAGCTCCACGCCGCGCGCGCCATCGCTCGCTGCTATCTCTCCCAAATCGACGACATTACTGATTGAGACATCGGCTGCCGCCAGGTGCTCGGCAAATGCATTCAGGTTATTCCTGGCCGAACCGACGAGTACGACGGGCGTTGTCGTTCTCAAGGTGCTGCTCTTAGCTGTCTCGGAAGGGGTGCATTCGACCGCATGTGCTTCCGGTGTACCCGCTAATCGCGACATCTGCACAGCTGCCTTGATCTCGGGAGCAGCATTGGCAAAGGAGACATGGGAGAATCGGGTATGGGGGACGAGGACGAAAGCTTCCACCGCCGCCCAGCAAGTGGCGGCGTACAGAGCTCGGGTCGCTATCATGCTCTTTTTTCTGCGCCGAGTGGGTGTTTATGAGAGGAAAATACCCCTGTATCCAACGCTTTTATTCTTGGTGCAAACCCCTTTTTGTGGCGTGTGGGGTGTGGGGTGGCGGAGAGCGGGTGTTTAGAGTTCTTGTGGCGCTCGGCAATTGCACGGTGCTGATCCGTGGCTGGGAAAAACACTCCCTCGAGGAGTTTGGGGAGGATTATCTAAGCTTGGACCGCCAGGTTTGTCCTTGAAGAGAGTCGTGTGCTTGGCGTGCCTCGGTTGTTGTCTCGGGAAAAAATTGCCTTGAGTGAGATGACTGCTTCACGCCCTTGCTTGGCAAGAGGTCGAGGTTGCATTCCATCTCGAGAGCCTTGCTGCTGCTTGTTGGTGAAAGTTCCTGCGTATCAATCTGCCCTAGCACCGGTGATCCTCCCGACCGCCGCGCAGTCAACGTCTCCCGTTTAATGGCGCTCGCAAAAGCAGTCCCTCCGTGGACCGTATTTCGGCCTCTCACCTCCCATCCTTCCGACTTTGCACTTGGCATTTGGAATGGGGCATTGCCTGTTCCGCCCTTTGCCCGCCCGACGCACCTGTCTCTGCTTGTTCCGGTTGCTTCCACCAACAGCAGCGCACTCGCAGCAGTCATGGCGGCACCAGGGATCCCGGGCATCCCCGCGATCCCCCCTGTTCAGGGAAAAGCGGAGATGGCGTTGGATGCGGCGCGCGTGTATGCCGACGAGGAGGCAAAGCGCAAGCGGCTCGAGTGCAGGTTCTACGAGGCGCAGTACCCCGAGATCGAGGAGGTGGTGATGGTGAACGTACGCAACATCGCCGAGATGGGGGCGTATGTGGTGCTGCTNNCATATCATACGAGTACTCGTACGTGCTGTGCAGGAGGGGGGTGCGTGTTGTTCTGTGCAGCTATCGTACTAAGCGTAACATTGGATACTGGATACTTGCTGTTCCCGAGACGAAGACGAAAGGTCTAGAGCTATACCTGATGTGTACATGATACCGATACCAGGCACCCTCGGGTGCAGTAATGTGTGACATTGAGTAAATATCTCAGTCGATATTATCAAACACTTACCGTACTGGTATATACCTCGCACTGCTGCTGCTGTGTTGCACCACCGAGTTGGTGTTGAGGCTTCTACAATACGAGTATACCAGGTATAGGGTAACTTGTTGGTGACAGCTTACGTTCGCGCAAGTTGCACTCATTGCGTAACTTAATCTTCGGCGTGTGCTTCCAAATACTCAAGGTTCGATGTCAAAGTCAAGTCATGGATACCTTGTAGCTCTATGTATGCTAAGCAGACAGCAGTACATAGTGCTCGTAAATACTGGGTACGTGCTGGTTATTTGTGCTTCTACACTTCTACAGTGTGTGTGGATACCAGGTCCTATCCCCCGGACTGTACCGCTTCGTTATCACTACGATATCACCGTTCAAGTCCTGTCACCTCGCAGCAAGATCAGTCTCAGCTACGTTCAGAAGTTTCGTTGCTGACCCCCGGTAGTGTGGTTACGCCACACAAACCCACCTGGGTGTCTCCACACTCCACACCCTAACCTGACCGAGGAGATCTTCCTGTATCTACTGCTACCGCCCCACACTTCTGTGGGCTAATTTACCGAGAAGTTGAGGCGCAGTGCGGTCGCTGCGTAGTATGGGCCTACTGCTGTAGTTTAATACCAGTACCTTCGGTATATTAAATCTTTAAGACCATATGGGAGCCCTGTAACAGCGATCAAAACAATGGTAACTTCGGTGTTGTGAACCGTTTACGAGCAGCATGAGCGCCCAGAAGTACGGGTGGATATACAGTATACAGCAGTAGGATCATCTTGCGCCCGTGCCGTACGACTCCTTGCATTGTAGCCCAGACGCCAATTTGTATCATCCCCCAACCACGCAGTGGCCGTTACTACTACTATACTACTACTGCTGCATTCGTCACTTTTTGTCGTA
Organism: Saccharina latissima; assembly: GCA_034768055.1. Classification (NCBI taxonomy): domain Eukaryota; class Phaeophyceae; order Laminariales; family Laminariaceae; genus Saccharina; species Saccharina latissima. Next base: position 7,087 of record JAXFYO010052273.1, read on the forward strand.
ATTTCCCCCCCTTCCTGATCCCCAAGAGGGTACAAATGTATCACACTGTATAGGTGCAGGTACCTGGCATGATTGACAAACGGATTTCCCATCGTGTAGCTGTGTTCCATGTGCACAAACAACCTTCAAGCAAGAGCCTGGTTAGCGTGTCCCTTTGGGCTCACTGCTGCTGTATACTTCGAAGCATACGAGTATACGAGTAGTATACGGTTGCAATTTCGGTCGGTCACGGTGCATATGTACACATACCAACCATTGCTCTGCTTTTGCTTGTAAACTGTGATCGCGCATGCTTGACCCCCAGGGCTACATTGATTTATCTAAGAGGAGGGTAAGCCCTGAGGACGTGGCGAAGTGCGAGGACCGTTACAACAAGGCCAAGGCGGTGCACAGCGTGCTCCGCCACGTCGCGGACCTCAGGGGCCTGGTGCTGGAGGACTTGAGCACCAAGGTCTCTTGGCCTCTCTACAAGAAGTACGGACACGCCTTCGACGCCTTCAAGCTCACGCTGCAGGACGAGGAGGACGTGTTCGTCGGCCTCGACATCGACGAGGAGACAAAGCAGGCTATGATCACGCACATCAAGCGCCGCTTGGCGCCGCAGCCGAGCAAGGTGCGCGCGGACATCGAGGTGACCTGCTACACATACGAGGGGATCGACGCCGTTAAGGCGGCTTTGATCGCGGGGAAAGCCGTCGGGGACGACAGAACCCCAATCCAAATCAAGCTCATCGCGCCCCCGCGGTACGTGATGGACACCATGACGCTGGACAAAGACTTGGGAAAGTCCGTGCTGGAGAAAGCGATTGAGGTTGTGACCCAAACGATCGTTGCGTCTGGGGGCAAGCTCGAGGTGAGAAAACTAGTCTTGTTTACCTGGTACTTTTCGTAGATGCCCCGCCTGCCTTGCATGCTTGGGCTGCACCGCCGTATCCAAGCTATGCTTTTGAAACAGGCAATAGCCTTGGAACACGTGTATATGACGAGAACATTCAGCTGAACCAACCATGGCGTTGCCAGTCGATGATCATATAGGGCAGTTGTTGTCTATATCCATAGTATCTGTTACTGGTATTGTTTGTGAGCAAGGTTTCGGTTGATACGTAGGAGGTGCTTTTGCTTTACTGCTTCGCTGCTTTATTTGCAGTGTTGTAGTACAGCCGGGCTCTACTTTCATGCGCTTCGGCGCGGATCTGTCAGCACGGTGTCGTTCTATTTAGACAAATTGAGTCAATTTTTCCTGAACGCGACCATAGCATCATGACAACATCATCATGAAATCCTCTTGACCCTTTTCCTACGGCAATATTTCCCCTACTTTATTTCCAAGTAGTTTGCACCAAAAGCGTAGGTGCAGTTTCAAAGGGGTTACTTGGTACACGTACAGTAGCTGTTTTTCAGCTGCACGTGATGATAAACAGTGACGATTTCCTATATATATCGTGGATGTAGACCTACAGCAGTAGTAGCCCTCAAAGTATAGCCCTAACACTCTGTACTCGTAATACTGTTGTAATGTTTATATTCCGTGTTTTGCGCCGCGCTATGCGACTCGCTTGCCCCTTCCGTCCCGTTTCGCCCTGAACGTTTGTGGATACTCTGCAGGTGAAGATGGCGCCGAAGGCGGTCAGCCAAAGGGAAGAGTCGGAGCTGCAGGCCATGCTGGAGCGCTTGGCACTCGAGAACGAGGAAATAGATGGGGACGCCCCGGAAGACGTTTGATAGCACCTTCTCTACCCCCTTCTCTACTCTGCTACTAACTGTAGTATTTGGACACGCCGTGCGATTGTAGGTCTTGAGTTTTGAGTTTCAGACGAGCCAGCGAGACTGCGATCGCACACTTCCAAGTACGGGGTGGTGCTGTGTATAACGCCCCGCATAGGGTACGTTTGGTCAAGAAAAGATAATTGATGCCTTTCCTCACGAGACGAGGGTGGGGGCTACTTCTCTGCCCCCCCCCCCACTTTTGTTGCAACAGTTCGACAGAGCTGCAGGCGGTGCGTTTTTGCTTGTGTGTTTCGTGCGTTGTGGGGATTAAAAGTCCGAGCCTGCACAGTGTGCTGCGTGTACTATGCGCACGAGTACACCAACCTTGTTGACGTGTTCAGGGTACTTACTCACTACCGGTATTGTACGTCATGCTTTATTTTCGTTGTCGGCATTATCCCCTACGCCGACCCCTGGGAATCCTGTTTTGTCGGACCTGTCGGCCAACATAGCATAACGCTGCGTCACGTAATCGACAAACTCACCTCGGATCACGGTTTCACTAAACAAAATCACGGTTTCACTAAACAAGTGCGCGGTTACAGAATGTGCACACAGCAGCTCTTTCCCTCTTTTACGCTACCCCTACGAAGGAAGCCCCTCACAACTGCCCATAATGTTGATGGAATGCACACAACAACGGCAGCACATGAGCCGTTTCGAAGGCCCTTGCGGTGTTGGTGATGACCACGAAAATGACTATTGCTGTATACGAGTAACCATTTCCCGTATATACTACGGTCCGTACGTGTGGCGTCGAAAAGACCGGCTGCTCTATACTGGTTGTACACCGGAAATCTGCGTTCCCGACTACCGTAATATGAATCGTGAGTGCCCATCGGAGAACAAGTTAAATCGAAAATAGCAGAAGACCGGCCGGGTCGTCAATGGATAAGTTTGAGATTGTTTGCTCCTTCCATCGTGAAAAAAAAACAAAAACAAAAAACATCAGTTGTGAGATCGAGGACTTCAAAACTATTTTTTGAAAGATACTCAGGTCGCGTAGTACTTGGTCCTTGTGCAACAGCTTGTGTTGTGTTGTGGTGATGTTTGTTTGGAGCGCTGACCGACCGTTTCAACGTTTTCACAGCGTTTTGTTGACGCCACGGTTGTTATGTACCTGAGCCTCAAAACTGGGATCTTCGTCCGTACAATCTCGATCTTGAGGCAAAACGAGTTCATCGCCATTTTTAGTTATCAAATCAAGACAAAACTGGGGTCACTTTGACTGAACAGGCAGCGAATGCCCTCTAATTCGCGAGACAAAAGTCACTGAAAGCTATCACAGTTCTGTGGCGGGGGGTCTTAGGGCGGAGCCCACTGCGGGTACATTTCCGCCCCTACAATGCACGAATGACCCGCCTCATGGAATTAATTTCCCACGAACCTACGACTCCCGTGGAATACAAAAAAAAAAGTGGGGGCAGGCTTGCACTCGGCGTCTGCCATGAGTAGATTATGACATAATATTTTTCATGCGCCCAAAGATGCAATAACTCCCGAGTCGCTATAATGAGCCTCGTACAAAACACACAGTTACTGAGAATACCAGGTACAAAACACACAGTTACTGAGAATACCAGG
>JAXFYO010052718.1:0-12242 GCA_034768055.1 Saccharina latissima
GTACCGGTATTGGAAAAATACCGAACTTACCGAAGTGTCGGGTACCGGTATTGAAAAAATACCGAACTTACCGAAGTGTCGGGTACCGGTATCGAGGCCATACCGAACTTACCGAAGTGTCGGGTACCGGTATTTACCGAGAAAATACCCCCGGTATACTTCGGTACGTACCCTACCGAACATACCTTTGCATTATTCGTGTGTTGTCTTGACCAAAATGACTCCTGTGATACGTATATATGAGAACCATACCTGGTAGATCCAGACAATGAGCCATCACCAAGCTCAATAGTGACACCAAAGGCCGCCCCATCGGGCCTCTTTATCCCTCTCCTTCTTCTTCCTCTCCTTTCGTTTGGATCTGGTGGTGCTTGACGCATGCCCCCGACGACCAAATTCCCTCTACCTCACATCGGATGATATCATAATTGCTCACTAAACGAAAACAGCGAACAAAACGCGGATGGAACATTGGCGTACCCTCTCAGCAGTACCTCAATGGCCAGCCCGCAAGAGTGCCGGTTCTTTCGCCTGTCCCCACGTATCGACCTTCGCATAGGACCTGGTAACGCCACCGCATACCGTGCACAGCAAGGAGGGTGATATCGCAGTGGGCGGCACAGCAAGTGAAATTTCGCGAAAATAGAGGGCCGGGATTGGGGGTTGGGACAGTTCCGAGCTACAACGAGACGCCCTCGACGAGTGGGGACGGAGACGGAGAAGAGCGTGCTGCTACCGAGATAAAGGAGGATACGAGCAGTTCGAGCAAGGATCAAGAGGGGGGGGATAGCACGACGCAAGGGAATGGCGACAGGGTTGGCATCGTGATCGTGACTTCTTCGAACAGCAAGGATACTTTCTTATCGAGAGGGGGTGGGTGGGGAGAAGGACGGGCTGCTGGTAAAGAAAACCAGGACATGAACATTACGAGCAAGGGACAGGATGGGAGTTCACCGGGGCAAGGAAACGGGTATGTGTGATGAACTGGTACTGGTGTCAGTTCCGGGGCGGGTCGTTGTGATTGGTGTTTGCGTCCCTCCACAGTTTTCTGTTGGTTTACTTAAACTGCAAAATGTTTGAAACAACGGAATATTTTTGGGGGCTTTGCTGTCGCTGCAGGTATCGGTTTTCTCGACAATCGATGGTGCAGCGAACATTATCAACACACCATTGGTAGCATACGCAAAGACGAGCGGCTATGGCCTTTCCGCACGAACATCATGCGCACGGTAAGAACATAATGCGCACGGTAACAATCCTACACTACCGCACTGCAGGAGTTTGTCGTCGAAACCCACCTTCGGTTCATCGTTTTCCCGCCCCTCAACGCCCCGTAATGTTCTTACCTGGTTTTTGTGTTTTGAGGGTATGGCGGGAGCATTTTCTGAGTAGGGAACGGCGGTACATAACGAACTCGTACCACGCGAAACGCCAGTCCTGTAACCGTTTCGAGCGCGAAACCATGCGCAAATAAAGTCCGCTTGGGCCGTGGCAAAGTCCAAAGGGAAGGAACTGGACCGAGTTCGGCGAGAGAGCGGAGATCTCTCTCTCTTAGCTGTGAATCTGAGCGTACTTCGCTAGACCCTTAGGCTTTGCTATGCGGTTCGATTTCGAGCTTCATACTGTGTTTTTGTATTTCTCGATCCCAAAAATGAAAGCATTTGCTTATGCAGTCCGATTGTGCTGCATCTGATCGGAGTTCGTTTCGATTTGAGAATCCCATAGCCCAACTCGTCAGAGTTTTCCCCAAACTCCGACGGCTTGGGCCATCAGAGTTTCAAATCGAAAAATGGCTTGGTCTCTAACTTCAAGATGTTATCCACGCAAGCAAGCAGCAGCAGAACGATCGATGAGTTGGATGGTGGCACAACGACGTTGCTTCGCGCCCTACGCGCAGTCGGCGGTCGGCACGTCTCTGTCCATCGGCAGACTACAGTCGGCTGGCGCGGGCTCGGGCTCGGGCCTAGATATGAAGAGAAGCGCACTCGGCGCGCGCCTCTCCGTACTCGTAGACTAGAGCAAAAGCAAGCAGCAGTCAGTCAGTTAGCATGCTGGGCTCGGATGCTTCGTTGTGTCAAAATACATTACACCAAGACAGTTTGACTCGAGCGCACCCAGCACGTCTCGTCGCCGCCAGACCAGAAGCAGCCAGCGTGGGTTCGAACGCTTGGGCCCTTCGCCCAGCGCAGCGCACTCAGCGCGTCTCGTCGCGCCGCCAGACCACAACAACAACGGTTGGCCATGCCGTTTGCTCCTAATCTCTGCACGCAAAGTATATCCGTCTTTCTCACATAGGAAGACTATTTCGAGTTACGAACGAGGTCGCTGAAACCTCGATCGGACCAAAAGATGAAGCTAAAACGTCGAACCGCCTAGGAAACGGCCTTAGGGCGAAGTTTATCAGCGGATAGGTAGGAAACCCTATACGGAGGCAGTTTCATGTCCACGATTCTCCACGTTCAATATGTCAAGATGGAGAGCTTCCATATTTATGTCCCGGAAAACAAAATGCGGTCTTGCAAAATTCGCTTTCCGCGATTTTCTGATTTACGAGCCGCGGTTATTACTGTCTGACGGTACGTATTCCTAATCGCCATACCCTAACCCGACGCTGAACCCGCCCTTCACGGCGTCACCCCACCCCCTCGTCCTGGAAGACCGCAACATGCCAAGAAGGAAAATGCACCGTCATCACCACCGCTACCTCCGTCGACCGCCGCCACCGGCACGGTAGCGAAGAAAGCAGACAACCTCGCCAGTCGCTTCGCTAACTACAATCCTAGGTCGCAGGCACCCTCCATGGCGACTACCTCTCGTGGCCGGGGTGGGGCGGGGGGAGGCGGACCTCGTTGGAGGAGAGGTGGATCGAGGAGCGGAGGCGAGGGGTGGGGAAGGGGCCGGGGTCGGGGCGAGGAACGGGACACAGTTTGGGGCAGAAGGGACCCGTCCGACTGGAATAAGGGCCTGCGCAAGTACTTGAAGGAGCCCAGAGAGGCAGAGGTGGAGGTGAGTGATGGTGTGACCGAACGGTAGGGGTTGTACTTTTGTGACTTCAAATATTTCTCAGCCATTGCAGCTATTGCAACTGAGGAGATGATGACTTATTATGTCGTTGGATCCGTCGCTGTGTTTTGTTCTTTTATTGGTTTCATATCCAGCCCATTTTATTGTGTATCGGGCTTAGCTTACATTTCTTCTCAACATCCCGTTGTTGGGTACGTAGCTTCATAAATATTAAGTGATATCTCTACCGTGGCAAGTCCGTGAAATCATTATTAGCCATATACTATAGCTAGGAATCGACCGATTCGTCAATGGGGATTGCTTAGGGCGTGGCTGTTGTGTGGAGATGTGATGATCATCCAAATTGGTTTGGCCTCACGGAGGCGGCAAATAGTCGCTCTTTTCTTTTGAGGTAGCTGGTATTATAAGAGCACTCGATTCCCTGTAGGCAAAGCCAGGGTTCGGATCCCACCTTGCCCGTTTTCTTGCTTTCTTTTTTTTCTCATTGTCGTTTTGCTACATCAGTATACTAAAAACCATACGATTTGGTTTCTTCGTGTGTTTGTTTTTACCGGGCGAAATGAAGGGCGTTGGCTCGTTTTTTTCGTTTTAGCGATATACTCTTCGGGGTGGAACGGGGATATCTAAGCAGACACTGGGATGGGAATAGTCGGGACTGGGCAGACAGCGGGATGGGAATAGTCGGGACTGGGCCGACAGTGGGATCGGAAACGGTAGGTAGAGGAAACACGACACCTTACCGCAAGATGGTAGAACTCGGGAACATAAACAAACGAATGTACCAGTCAGGAAATCGCGATTGGGAACGAAATATCACGCGGGTTCCCGTACCCTTACCGTACCGTTCCCGTCTCGATCACATTTTCCCATCCCGACTTTTACCGCGCGTGCCCTCGGGAGTATGTGACATTTGTTTGCCACAGGTCTGCAGCTGTGTAAGTGTTGACTTTATGTTGTTGTTGGTTGCGGGCAGAGACGCATTAGCTGCCGCTTGCCACATGTATGTGCGATCGAATCGCAAACATAAATGGTTCACTCTCGGCTGACCCCCCGCTAACACTACTATTCTAGCCTCGTAGCTATTTGATCCTGTGAGCGGCGAAGGGACCATGAGTTTTTCAACGAAAGTAGATGATTCACAGGAATACTGTCTGTAGTACCACCATCTAACAATGGATCAAACAGCGTACCCGAGACAACTCCAACCTTGTCTTACCCCATTCCACGAGTACCCGACAGACATGCCTAACAGAGCGCGCCGCCTCTTTGCCTGTCCTTCTACCGCACATTATCTCTCGTCTAGGATCTGATGTCGACATCGGGTGCTGCATACAGCCAGAATCGTGGGTCCGCTGTAATTGGCGCAGCAAGTGTTGGCCCGAGAGCCGACGGGGCGGAGGTCGAGGTCATGACAGGTCTAAGCAGCAAGTTCGGGTCCTTGATGAGTGGGGGCGGAGAGGGACAAGGGCGTGCTGCTGCCGTGGAGCACGAGAACACGAGCAGTACGAGAAAGGGGCATAAGGAGGGGACGGCCATGGGACACGCGGCCGGGTACGTGTTCATATGTTGGTGCCAATGCCCTCTTGGTGGTCCTTGCGGTTAATGTTGACGTCGCTCAACAGCAGTTTTCTGTTGATTGTCTTTGGAACGAAAAAGTAACTCACCAACCGAAGCTACGTATTGTAGGGTTTGGAGTCGCGGCTTTGGCTATCAAATCGAAGCAGGACCAGCCCAGCGAGCGTCCGTTTGCTCGGCTGTCACTGATGCAACGAGCAATATTACCACGTCTTTAGCAGAAAGGAAATAAGTTCTCCTCAATATTCTTTCTCTCTTTACATTTAATAACTTATCTCCGGAGCATGCCGCACCACGAGCCGACCAAGTTTTCTACACACCTACGACAAAGTTTAGAGCGAGTTGCCACACCATTACGTAGCGCCTCAGTGTTTTATACCACTACGTTTCCGCGTCGGTCAATCCATCTCTCAGTGACGACGCACTCGAATTTTTCGGTTATTTTTATTTGAAACTACTGTACGACGGGGATCGACACTGGGAATAGGGGGTTAGCGGCACGCATCGAACGCATACCATAGGACGTGGCACCAATAACCGTTTGCAGCGCGAGCAATCAGTGTTGTATCGAAGGAATCCCCATTGTGTGGTGACAACACCGAGATAGACGAACTTCCTCTCTTAGCCGGGGATCTAACCATTTTGTTCCAGGCTCTCAGCCCGATCAGCGATCACAAGTTGGCGAGAAAAGCCAATGCCGCACAGAAAACAGCCCGAAGCCCACGATAGCCCATTCTCAAGACGGACCTATCTTACACTGGTGTGTTCCCGATACAAAAAACGCTTTCGTTGCGTTCTTCTCCCGAACGCGTCTGATTCACACGCCTCGCATGCCATAGTTCAATGCCCCCCCCTCCCCCGATGTCGGTTCGCGAACTGTACCCTATCCCTCGCCGTTTCGTTTCCATCTCCTCTGGAAGATCGTGGCAGCAGAACCCGACACAGAAACAAGCGCCATCATCAGCACAACCTTGGCCAACCACTTCCACCGCCGCCACAGCCGCCGCCACTTCTAATCTGAAGAACGTGAATCGCCCCGAAAGGCGCTTCGCTGGGTACAAGCTGGCGAGCATACTCGAGCCTCTTCAGCGCGGTGGCGGGAGCAGGGGCGGGGCCTGGGGAAGGAACGGGAGTGGGAAGGATTGGCTGCGGGACTGCCTGAAAAAGCCTAGGCGGCCGGGGCTGGAGGTAACGGATAGTGTCATCGAAGGCGTGTAGATTTATTCACTTGCGATTTCGCTGAGCGAGCTGGCAGAGCTCTGCGGTAGCCTCCGCACGTTTCGTCGTTGAGAACGAGTTTGTTTCTGCTACGGGTGTCGATGCGGGTGCCGAGGAGAGTCCTGGTTCCGCGTTCTCCGTGGGCACGCTGAGTTCCCAGGGCGAGTAAAACAACGAAGCCTTTGGTCACACACATGTTTATTGATTGGCGTCATTGATGTGGTTCTTTGATTCGGTTCGTTGTTTATCTACTGTAGTCGATTGCTTTGTAACCAATTGACATCATTTTCTTTTTCCCTGCGTCGAAGCTCGGCCCAGTTTTCAAGTAGATTACAGTATATACTCCGAAACCGTGGGTGCTGCTGTAAGGGGGTACAGGTGTACAGGTACCGTGGGGGAGTGTGTGCGAAGCGCTCGCTTCTGCTATGGTGCACGGGGGCGGCACGTCTCCCAAGGAGCTCCGCCCCCCGAAAGCCGTGTCAATGGCCAGAGGCCAATTACCGAGATATGTTTCGCCGGCCTTCAAAGCAAGGTGCCTCCTTGTTTTCTTCGACTGTCAAACCGACCACATCATAATAGGTAGACTGTGATATTCAACCAAGCGACACAATGTACGAGTAGTTGTCACTGACGCGTGCAATTCGTCCGTCAATCAGCGTTCTTCTTGGTTTTCTCGGGGTGGGCTACACCCTTACTCAGGCCTGAGATTCATGTTAACACCCGAGGTGCATCTTAGTATGTGAAGGTCCTCACGTTTAGAGCTCTATGCCCCACGCAATAATCGACTTGTGAACAAAATAGAAGTTAAACCCGATAACCAATCCCATGGGCTACAGTAGGTATCAAATCAAATCAATAGTACAGTAGACCACCCGTCGGGGATACAGTGATACATGTAAAGGCTAACATGTTTAACCCCCTACAGTACCGTTGAACGGCTCTCAAACTTGTGCGCTTTCCGTCCCTGTACCGTGGTATATGCCCCGGCGTTTGTCCCACCGTCGCTGGCTTCGCAGAAAATTGTCTACTACGAGGATGAGCTGTGCGTCGTTATCTACGACGGCTTTCCAAAGTCCCTGTATCACCTTCTTCTCATCGCTAAGGCAAGGAACTGCTCTTACGTCCCGTCCGATGCTTCACCCTGGTGCCGACCCCAATCCATGCGCCATACCGTGAATCTGAAAGGGGGTTTTGTGTTGTTGCTGTTGTTGCTGTAACCGAACTTTGGTAGGAGTAATCGTTGGTAAGCTCGAAATTCTGAAAAACGTACAGTATTTTTCGTCCATACCGACAGAGCGGTGCCACGTACAGTATTTTTCGTCCATGGTGACGGAGCGGCGCCTTTCCCACCCCGTCGCTTGTGCCCAAACAACAAGATCGGGCGAGACGACAAGGCGCACTGTTCTCTTGCCGTCAGGTTCCTCGCTTTGTGACCCTGCCCCCACCCCCCCCGTTTTACTACGTGTACATTATGCACAAGGAACCTAGCAAGAATAACCAAGGGCTGCGCTTTCCTGCACACGAGAGGCGTTCGCCAAAGCCTTGGCATACCCGTACCAACATCGGCCAATCCGAACGTCAACATGGTTTTCAACAAGCGCACGACAATCGCTTCTCGTTGTTTACAGCCAGGTCACACCTAAACCACGGGGGCAACGCAGCCCACCCTCATCTCTCTCTCTCCCCTTCCGTCTCACCCCGTTTTGTCGACCTGTCGTGGCGAAACAGGACTTTCCGGTGAAGGAACTGGGTGACCTTCGCAAGGAACATATTCCGTTCCAGCGCCGGCTTCATGACGTGGGGAAGGCGATAGCGGAGGAGTTATGCCGGCAGGGAGCTGGACGAGTCAGGTGACCGAAAAGACGCGCTCTCGCTTCTCCAAAAATAGTCCTGAAACGTACACATCTAACGGGAAAGCGCCCTCAGACGGGTCACCAGGTTCACGGTAGGGAAAACAGAGAAACTACTGTAATACATATGTAGAGAGAGGGGGGTCTTGGGTGTGGCATCAGGTTGAGTACATTGGAGAAATTCGCAATCGAGACAACAGTATGAATACTAGCGGTGCAGTTGGTTCATCAGGAAGCCGTGGCGGCACCGTGGGTCTCTAAGATAACGCGCACTCGGCAAACGGGCTTTATGCCTTAGTACCGTGGTGTGTTTATATTTGATTGTTCCGGGGCCGCTCTGTACGTACGTATGCACCAAATACTGTATGACGGCTCGGCCGTGTGATGTTTTCAAGACATCGTCGCGCGTCTGTTAATAGTATGCAGGTAGTGTCGTGGTCGGCGTCTGGCGTATGGCGGTAGAAACGAAACCCATGAGTAGACAAGGCAAATCAACGAAGCACCGCGTCTTGTTGAAATCTAGCGGTGCGGCTTCGAATGGTAAGGTTTTCGTGCCGGCAGCGCAAACGTGCTTGCCATCGTCGATTTAATCTAGCACATTTAACGCACACTTTTGTTCCATGACTCACAAGGCATGTTTTCGTTGGTACTAGCCAAGCAACCCCCCCCCCCTCCTCGCCAACGCCCCCGGAAGGAAATGTCTATCGTCGGCTTGTCCGTTGATTATTATTTCATGTCAAGTTAGTCCAAATGCATATCTGTATTCGGTGGTTGTTTGGGGGGTTCGCTTTCTCAATGCCACGGTGATCAGGTGCGGCTATCACGCTCGTCCGTCGGTGAAACCGCTCCACATACACATCGTCAGCCAGGACTTCGACTCTCCCGATCTGTTCACTAAATCGCAGTGGAACGGCTTCACGACAGGTGTCACAGCAATTCGCGTCACATCACGGGGCATTACCTATATTTTGTATGAATAAGTGTCCGGCAAAGTCGTAGCGGTAATTTGTGTTTGTGTCCCAACTATCTCCAAATTAATCATCACTCGTTAGACAGCGCATCCTCCACAAGCTGTGCTCGTGTATGCAGCGAATTAATGTTCGATGACGCTCCAACGGAGAGAAAGGGGCGATGTATCTTGGCGGCGCTCTCTGCGGGCGATTCGTGCCTACTTTTGGCATCGTCGCCACTTCACACAGCAGTAGAGTATGGCTCACTATGGAGAAATTCCAACCAACGGGTGAAAACTCTCGTTGTGCGTGTCATCTCAGGGGGGCTTGTTGAATGAACGCTGTGTGTACCTAGCTTACCCACGAGCTCACACAATGCGCGAAGTGAGTAGGAGGTCATGAGAGGGTACATGTCGACTGCGGACAGCTATTACGCGACATTGTGTCTATCATTGGATCATCGGTGTGTTTCGAGGCAGTCAATATATCTGCCTCTTTATTGATGTTGCTGTTGCTGTGCATTTCACGTTGACTGTGCCTTCAGACCTTTTCCTGGACTTACTCTGGGTCGAGGCGCGGGTGGAAGAAGGGAAAAAGATCGCGCTCGACCGTAAAAGGTAAGAGTCCATGCAATGCTGCGCGGCAGCAGTGGACGGTTGACACCCAACAAACGAAAAACCGTCGATTCCTGCGGAAACGAGTGATCCCATATTACATTGATTTGTCGGTGCATGGCTGCAACTGTGAACGAGCCCCCTCCCCCTCCCCACCCCCGCCATCTGAAACGGTAAAAAAACTAACAAGAAAATATAACGCATTTTAACGATGCTGCCCGCTTTCATTCGAAGGTATGCGTGGACAGCTCGGGGAAGCGTGTTGTCGTTTAGCACAAATACACAACAGGAATCACGGTAGATCGGGCTGCTTCTGTCACGTGCCCCCCGTCTGTGCTACCACGTACGTTCGCCTCTACGCGGCAATTTTATTTGTTTTAAACGCTTCCACATGAGAACAACCTTCTTGATGCGTTCCTGCTCGGTTTTTCCGCTGGCCAGGATCAATAGGCTACGGCACCAGCCAGCACAATGCTTCCGGTGCGGACGGGTAGCGAGCGTCAAGTCTCTCAAGAAGCACATCCGGGAATGCGCTTATCCCCTGCCCGGGGGGGGTGGAACGAAGCGCTCTGGCAAGCGCACGTAGGAAGGAGGCAAGGCGACTACGAGTATGCACGATGTCATAATCAGGAAGGCGTGGGAGCGTGATGATCAGCGTCTTGTGGCGGCGACACAGTAGCGCGTCGTGTTACGCGTCGTGTTATCGGGGAGAGCAACGCCGACCAGGGAAACGGTCGCCGAGGCGGGGTATTACTCGATCCTTGTTTCAGTTTTCTTTGCGAATAAGGTGGCGGCGGTTTAAGACCGCGCCAATATTTTCTCCTTCACGTAGACGCGTCGAGAGACAAACGAACGGAGACGGTCAAATATACGTATTTGTTGGATTGCATGTATGTGTGTACAGTACGACAACGGTGGCCAAACACAGCAGTATGAAGCACGTAACTTGAAAACCATAGTACGTAGAAAGTTGCAGACTCTGTGCGGACTTTCTTGCAAGATGGTCGCCGATAGGTTGTGACGCGCGTTGGCGTGTTTACCGCGGAAGTCGCTACGTTTACGTATTTGAGGCCTGGAGAGGTAGAACCGGAATATTTTCCTTCATGTACAGTAGGATAGCATGGTTCATGGTTAGCTTGGACGCTTTGGGTGGAAGTGGCTCAGACGTGGGCTCAGCAAAATATTCGACGTACTTACATTATGTATGACAATATGAACAATGTTCGGCTCGTCGTTTGTTATTCGGCAACTTTTGCGCTTTCGGCAACAACAGGGAACAGCGACTCAAATCGTGTGAACAACCCACCGACGTTTTTACTTTCATATAACTTGTGAGGGGGCACCTTACACTCGAGCGGCATGGCCGGGTGTAGAACGGTGGAGCATCCGGGACAGTGCAACGTATCGCTGCCAAGCGTGCCCCTGATAGGATAGGATCCCCCCATGGACATCGCTGAACATCACACATTATTACAGGTACTACTGTACTGTAATTTGAACATGGAATTGAAATGGTCCACCTCGTCAAGACGCTCGGTGCACCCTGCATGAATATATAGAGGTCTCCAACAGTACGTACATAGTAAAGATGGGCGAGTCGCGGCACAGCATGTGAAAATATGCCCTCAGAGAGAAACAGTACACTGTGTGTAAACGTGCATACCCCAAACGACAGCGTAGCATTTTTTCCTGTTACCAATAAAACGTCGTGGCCTGTCGTGGCTTAGAAAGCGGGGACTCTTGTATTGCGCGATGACATCAAATTTTACCGGGGAGATATCATCTCGGAGCAGGATACGAGCAAGGACACCGCCTGCTCCAGCTTTGGACGTGTCGTTATGGACAATAACCTCCCGTAAAAAATCAGACAATGTATATTGTACGACAGGGGGGCGGGGGCCAACACGCCCTTCACGCTAGAAATGGAAGTGTCTTGCGCCAGATGCCAAGCCTTTGAGCCTATAATATGTATGTATAACCTTTGTATGCTTTTAGTCTTTTTGGGACATGGGTTTACAGTATTAGGAGTAATGCCAAATCATTTCGGAGTGAGTTCGACTATTAAATACAGTAACGATGCCGTGACTTCAGCGCAACCCTTGACAAGACGCCGGCCAAATTTGAAAACATGCTTAAGACCGAACGAAGCACGTTGTTGGCGTAGGTAGTTGGTTGGCTGATGGTTTGCATGCGATCGGCCTTGACGGAGATATCTTCCGCCGGATGGACAGCCGCGGTACTCCGTATGTTTTGTTCGTTAGCCACGTAACGTCATTTTTATGTAAGTAGTGTTTGATCGGCTTCACGGTACATACAGCAAACATGGAAAATTGTGCGGCAGAAAACGACCATACTTGGACAGCGTTCATTTTCTTTGGCGAAAACACCACCTCTGTACGCACTACACTGCTATCATCTGGTCACACAATCGCTCACACACCGTTTTTTTGTCGTCCTATTCTTATCTTCGCCCTTCTTTTCNNCAGATCCGGGGTCACTAAGTACGCTCTTCTCAACCGTCCCCACTACGGTACGCGTGCCTTGCACTTTTATCGCGATAAGAGCTAAGTACTTTCTCCCCCCGTCTACTCGCCGCGTCGAGTTGTGCCTACCCACGCTACAATATATATCATACGTATGCTATAGGTGCTCTCAACGGTTAGTTGGTTTCATTCGAGAATAAAAACTCCATATGGCGGATCGAGCTCTCGACCTCAACCTTCTTATTAATACGTACAGTAGTGGTATTGTTAAACCACCGTTTTATCGTATATTCGAAGCCAGATATTGCACCGTTTTATGACGCACCAGGTACGGAACCCCGGCCGATACGCGCGTCAGGCCGTGCCTGTGGGCAACGGCAAACCCGTCAAACCAGAAATAAACACACGTGCTCGTATACGTATAGTATATACGGCACGGAGCAACAACATCGGATGTCAGAACACCAACATCATCTGGAGCACGTCCAATACTACAGTAAAATATTTAGGGCTGTGAGTCGGCACGAC
>JAXFYO010053897.1:0-10212 GCA_034768055.1 Saccharina latissima
TTGTGGAAGGATTTCGGTGAGACTTGCAAGGAAAAAATCGGCTCCTGAAAAACTGGTAGATTAGCCCCTGTACAGCCGCACCCATGAGTTCAGGGACAACACTACTTAATAAATGGTGTGGGGTCGTTTTCGCAGTAGTAAAAGGGTTCAAGTTTGTAGGAGGATTTCGGTGAGACGTGCAGGGGCACTCGGTACCTGAAAACTGGTGCTTTTTTTTCGCGGAAGGGTTTCGATGAAAGTTGCAGGGGAATATGGCACCTAGCTTACACAGGTTGTTCGGGTGCTGCAAGTTGGTCCCCATACCTTCCATATTATCTGTGGGAGGATTTCAACGTGCTGCTTGTTTTTCTGGCGGCTTGTTGTCTACCAGGTACAGCAGTAGGGCAATCCGCCAACGCTGCCTAATTGGTCCAGGTGGTAGAAGTAGTCTGCACTTGGCGAGGAAGAGGTGCCATCGTACTATTGGCGTAAACGTGTTAGCACTCCCAAGAAGGTACTACGTCACAAAGACTGGCGACATCGGATCGCAACATGCGCAATCACGAAACCGACTCCTAATCGGGGCCACAGCCGGTTTGTACTCCTGCAACGTATACTTTCCACGCGGGTAGGTAGTGATGTCTCGAATTCAGCTTCTGATACGCTAAACGCCATCGCATCTCTCATCGCCGTTTGTTCGTACTCAGGGCCCGACTTGTACTACTATGAGGTGGTCGAGTGCGGCCGGAGGATTCTATTGACGGGAGTGCTGATTTTCATCTCGCCGTCAAGCGCGACGCAAGCGGCCATGGCTTGCATCTTCGCCTTCGGCAGTCTGTTGGGGTTCGAGCTCATGCGCCCCCATCTGGACCCAGCAGATTCGTGGCTCTATCGCCTGGTGAGCTATGGCAATGTGTTCGAAATGCGTAACAAAACTGACTTGTCTAAGTTTGATGCAAGCGCATGCCCAAAATCGAGGGCATGGAAACTCGTTGAGCTCTGCCGTCATAAGACCTGCCGGTCGCCCCGGTGGTCTAATACCTGTGACCACGGGTTGTCCAGAGAGCTGGAAAGTAAAAGTGATGGTTACAAGTTAAAAAAGAGCTCGTTTGGGTAGGTCTGATTCAAGAGCCTTGTCAAACTCGACGACACTACGACTGGTGAGCTGTGACAATGTATTTAATAACATATCTGGCTCGTGCATGCCTGGAGCAAAGCGTGTGACAGCTATCGATAACACCCCAACGCCGGAGATTGTTGTAGCAGGGTATTTTACCCCTTGCTGCGCGCATCGCTTACACCACTCGTTCAACCTAATGTTTTGCAATCACCCACAGGGCTGCGTGATCATCTTCTTGAGCAACTTCCTGGCGCTGCTGATCAAGGTGGACGCCGGAGAAAAGGAAAACCGCGACGTTTTCGGGGCCCTTTTGGTCGCGATCAACGTGTTGCTGGTCCTAGCCGTTCTAGTCACCTCCTGGTTCGCCACGCAGCAGTCGGTCGACGACCACAACGAAGGAGAAAGCACGTTCAGCATGGCGAAGACCATGCTGACAGCACAGCAATACGCCGCTACCAGCGCCCGGATGACACGCAGTTGGAGGGCCCCGAGATCGACCGCATCCTCCGCTTCTGTCAGGCCTGGCCTTTCGCCGCCCGGCTCCCCCGTTGCCAGGCCGGGCCTCCCGCGGTCCGACCGGGGCGAAGTTTGGCGCGGCCCGGCACAAACTTTTCAGCGCCCATTGAGCGGCGCAACTGCTGTAACCGAGGAGGCCCTGCCGGGTTTGGCACAAGATGAAACCGCCAGCTCTCCCATAGCAGGGATGATGAGGCGTAACAGCAATGACGGCTCGAACTTTTATTGATGGATATGGAATGTTGACATCTACTGTAGGGCTAACGTCTAAGTGCTTTCATGGTTCGAATTGAAGTTGGTGGAAGGTTCTCCAGCTAGGGCAGCGGGTTGTAGCCGTCGCCGCAAGCTGCGCGTGGTTTGTGCTTGTGCTTTTGAGTACTGTTCGTTTGCCCGTGGTTTGCTACGGCTGTTGTTTGTTCGAGTCGTGCGGTTCACTTTGCGTGGCCGTTTTTTTGTAGCGCGGCTGGAGCAAGATTAGGAATCGACCGGCATTGGCCGGCTTCGGGCTAGGAATTTCGTCATGCCTGCATACTACGATGCTTCGCTACGTTGCTTGCTTATAGGTCACAGAGAACACCATGCGGCTGCTATAGGCAGGGCTTTGGTGAATGCGCATCATTGCTTGGAGTGGTAACGAGTTAATGCGCAACATAGCTTAGCACGGTCTCGCGATAACGCTGATGACTACAGTAGGTAGTTTCTGTTGTAACATATGTCGTCTACCCTCGATCCCGAATAGTTTTTTCGTTTTCCCGCGCAATAGTGCATCGCGAGCGCAATGTGAAGACTGCGCTGTTGATCCCATGCGATTTTGTTTCCTTGCATTTCCCTTGGCGTGCCATGTACATTGTCTACTCTCGATCAGCGAGATTGTTGTGTTACTATTGTGACCCTCCTTGACGATATTGTGGCCACGCAACCTGTTGGCGACCGTCCGCAAATCTCGTACTCCCAAGCACGTTGGGCTGCTGCCTGTGTATTTAGGGTAAGTTCCAGGATGTGATGGTGGCGGTGGGTGTGGCCCGCATCGGGTAGCTCTCACACCACAAGTGATTACTTCATTTTGATTTTAGGTAAACAGAATAGTGCGTAGTCTGCAGCAGGTTGCCCTTCTATTCAGTTGAATTTGTATTGCGTGGTGCTGTTATATGGAACCCTCCACGACGGCGATCCCCCCCCCCCCCCCCTCCATTCGTAATCTTACATGTTTGTATAGTCCCGTCAAGGGAACGACAATGCCGTACGCAGCGAATTTTGTTTCCGTGCTTGGGTGGGGAGGGGAGTTGGGGGTGTACAACATTTTCATGCATGGCCGTAGTCGTATGACCATAGGGAGTTGGAGGGGGGGGTAGGTGGCGTTAGGTCTGTTAGCATGCGTGCTGTACCTTGGCGAGGCGAAATATGGTTTCGGCACGCTGCAAGCATGGTCGATGTGCATTCATACGAGCATAATTAATTGATTTGGTATATGGATGTTAGGACGGAGGCTATCACACACACCATGATATCTTCGGGCGGAGGGCTACACACCATGTTGACGTCCTGTCTCTCTGCGGAGAAGGAAGCCTTTAGTATAATATTTATATTAATTATATCATGCAAGAAGGCGAGAACCGAAACCTGTGCGAGGAAAGCACTTTTTACGTTGGTGTCGTGGCCGCGGAGAAGCTTTGGTGTGTTGCTGCACAGATATATGAATGGGCAGGATTTTTCTTGTTGGGGACCGCCTGTTACGCGGTAGGGGCCTCGCTCTCTGTCCCAAGGCGAAATTCCAACCTGGAATGGATTCTGTGAGATCCAGCTGGAGTATGCTAGAGGTGGTCTGTGTGACCAGGGCCTTTGGTTTGAAAGCGCCCACGTGAAAAGGGCGTTATGTTGCCCCGAGTAGCCCGCCTTTCGCTGTTTTTTGTTTTCGGGGTCGATGCATTTTGGGCGTCAAAAGTGTCAAAAGGTGATCCATATTTATTTGACGCAATTGACGTGTGTATGCGTAGGGGTCGAGGGCTAGTCAGGCGAAAGCGCAAACTATAAGTTTGCGGAATCGAAAGGCCCTTCCGCACCCATGGAAGATCAATGAAGCAGCCATGATAGAGGGGGAGGGTGGCGAGCGCACCCCGATCCCAATGCGCTGTAAATCGTATCCTACCCTTATCGTATTGAAGGAAAGTTTAAGGCTCCACTCGGTTTTTGGCGTTAGCCCTTCGAACGAGGTTCGAATTTTCGCAAAACTGGCAGGCTCAACGCAGCATTTTGTTTAAGGGTGGAGAATAGGTGGTTCAAGAGGTAGGTGGGGCCAGCAAAAAATAGCGAGACGACTAAGTAGAACAATGACCTCATGCGCGTCGCAATCGAGCGAGAGAACGTGATGGAGGTTCGCCTGTGACGAGAGAGTAGATGCATTGGCGGCAAAGTTTTGTTTAGATAGTATTTTTTGTGTTTTTGGGTCTGTCCGGGTGGCGCCACCCGTTCTGTAACAGATGGAGAGACCTGCAGCGTCGAGTGGAGTGGCTGGCTGTTTATAGTGGGACGCTGTGTGTTGTGGACACCGATTTCCCCTTGGCTACCACTTATGCCGGGTGGCTTCTTTGAATTCCTTTTTGCTGTTACCGCAGTATGTGTCAGCGTGTTGCCCGTGGAAGTGGTTCGAGCGAAGATGGCCAGCGTGAAGCCGCCCACCAACCACGGGGCGAGAAAGGGTTCCATTGGATGCGGCTCCGGTTGGTATATCGTAGCTAATTGGTTGTGTACGAAGTATGTCTTTATATATACGAGAGGGGTTTGTATGGTGTACGATAACGTAAGTTCTAGATATCCAGACATCGTGAAATCTAATGAGAACGACATCTATGTCTACTTTTTGTCAGAATATGTACTCCACGTCGTCTCGACCCAGAATACCGCCCAAACAAAACTCGCGACTCTTTCCGAGAAAATATTGGGCGGCTGTCCTATAAGGCGCGACCAGGATCGTGTGGAGTCTAACATGATTAGTCTCTGCAGCCGTTTTTGTCAAATGTACCCCAAGCAGTCGCCACCGAGAAACACCGCCTGAACAAACCTTGCCAATCTTGCCAAGCATGTATTGGGGCGTCTGTCCTGTGGGCGATCAGGAGCGTCTACGACTCAACGGTTTGCGAATTTCGCTGGCGAATGAGAGACTAGGCAACCTTGTAGCTGTTTTTTTTTGTCGTTTATTCCTTTCCCGAAATAAAAACGGCTGGCTGCGTCAAATCTAGAGCCACCACTGTCTTATCTGTTGCGTGCCATCACCTGTACGAGAAGATGAGCTGCAAAGCCGCACGCGAAACACAAAGTATTCAGTTTATCTCAACTGCGCTGGCGCAACCGAGCTAACACTGAGACGTCCTTACTTACGCGCGATATATATTAGGAAACAGCAGAGGCGGAGACGGCGAACGGCGACTCAGGCGGAACTCGCGCGCGCGATATTATGAGCTTGGGGCCGTTTTCCGGTTTGCGTTCCTCTGCAGGAAGTAAACTATCAGATGAGGCGTTTGTACAGCATATTCGGGCGAAATAGTAGCGATGTGACCCGAAGGTAACGCCGAAACGGGTGTGATGAGCGAGTATAAGCGTGGATATGATATACCGGTAACGTCGAGCGTACGAAACGTGAGCGTGGCATTTATGGATACGAAACGCAAGCGTAGAGGTTATGGCCCCGAGCGCTACTGGAATACGAAGTGTTCGGCGTGGACAACATTAGGCACGGCCATTGGGGAGGACCGTTCGTTCATTTTTGCACACTCCCGCCACAGATTCCGACGGCGCCTCTGAATACCTTTACGATGTTGACTACATATCCGGGAATCGTTGATACTACTGTATAATACTTACATAGTTAAAAAGCGTAACATCAGCCGCCGACGTGGAACCAGTGACGTTAACTAAAGGTTGTTGTCCAGCCGGTCGCCCGCGACAAAAACGCCACCAGACCCCGATATAGCAAGTACTTCCCCAGGAATCAATCTAAGGTCAACAAGAAAATAGAAGAAAAGGTACGAGTACCCAATTGAGCTCACTGCTGTTGACCCTGGGTTGAATCGTGGCGAGTTACTTGCTATATCGGGGTATGGTGACATTTTTATCGCAGGCGATCGGCTGGACAACAACTTTCAGTTAGCGTTACTGGCTTCACGTCGGAGACTGATTCTACGCTTATTTACTGTTAAGAAGCATATCACCAACCACCGACGTAATATCAGCGAATTGGACGGTTTTCAGCGGCTCACCCGCCAAACCGTACTTCCAGATGGTGTATCCGAACGTTTGCCAAGTCTACGCCCTGGATTAATCGAGCCAGTGCCGGCCTGCCGTTCAGCGACATTACAACCGTCGCTGCCCGCCATCCGAATAGACGAGGTGGACTCCCCGTGGTTAATCGTGTGCCCGGCTTGTGCTGGTGATGAAAGCTCGCTGTTAGTTTCATATAAGCGCTGGAAAGTCCCTTTCTATTGATTGACCGCTTGGGCGATAAAGGTAGGCGCTGAAAACGATGGCGACGTTTCTTGAAGACAATGGCATGGGTTGAAGACGACGGTGGCATCGATTGAAAACGATGATAACGTTGGTTGAAGACGTTGGTGACCTTAGTTGGAGACGACGACGTCGGTTGAAGACCATGCCGTCAGTTGAAAAAGATGATGGAGTCGGTTTGAGACGAATGAATCAGTCGTTTGAAGACACCGACGTCGGTTGAGACGACGACGCTGGTTGAAGACGATGCCATCGATTGAAGGCGGGGGCGTCGGTTGAAGATGATAGGCGGTTGATTATGGTTCTGACGGCGGTTGCAAACAATGAGATCGGTGGAAGATAGTGACGTCGGCTGCAGACGATGCCATCGATTGAAGACGATGACGTCGGTTGAAGACCAGGCGATGATGTCGGTTGGAGACTATGGTAGTCCTGATGACTGCATGACGATGACGATAGCCAAACACGATGCAATCGGTTGATCACGATGCTGCTGGTTGAAGAAGGCGACGTTGGCTGAAGACAAGACGACGGTCTCGGTCAGAGATATGGTGTCCGTTGAAGACTAGGACGTCGGGTGTCGGGTGAAGGCGATGGTGACACAACGATGGCGCCGGCTGAAGACGATGACGTCGGTTGAAGACCACAGCGTCGGTTGAAGACAATAGCGTCGGTCGGAGGCGATGACGTGGGTTGAAGACGACGACATTTGATAAAGACGGTGGCGTCGGTTCAAGATTGAAGACGTGAAGCTAACTGGAGATGATGAGTCTGTTGATGACGATTATGCCGTCGGTTGAAGACGGTGATGTCGGTCGAAGACGACGGCGTCTGTAAAATACGATAGCGTCGGTCGGAGACGATGGCATTGGTTGAAGACGGTTGAAAATGTTGAAGAGGATGCAGCCAGTTGAAGACGGTGCGGTCGGATGAAGACGGTGACTTCGGTTGAGGACAAGCGGTAGCATCGGTGGGAGACGATGGCGTCGGTTGGAGCCGACGACGTCGGTTGAAGACGATGGTGATATATATCGATGGCGTCGGATGAAGGCAATGACGTCCGTTGGAAACTGTGACGTCGGTTGAAGACGATTACATCGGTTGAAGGCGGTACCGTCAGTTGAATACGACGACGTCGTCTGAACACGATACTGTCGGTTGAAAACGGTGCCGTCGGTTGACGACGATGGTGACGTCGGCTCAAGCCGATGCCATCCGTTGAGTGCGTTGCCGCAGTTGAACGATGACGTAGGCTTAAGACAACAACGTCGGTTAGAGACGATGATGTCGGTTTGAGGATGGTGATGACGTCAGATAAAAACGAAAAATATCGTTTGAAAATCATTACTACAATGGTTGAAAACTGCGACGTCGGTTGAAGACGATGGGGTCGGTTGAAGGTGATGGTGTCGGTTTGAAGGCGGTGATGACGTCGGTTGACGACGATGCTTACGTCGGTTGAAACCAATGCCGTCGGTTGGCGGTTAAAAACGGTGGTGTCGGTTGACGATGATGACGACCGCGGTTGGAGACCATGATGATGTCGGTGACAAACGATGACGTCGGTTGAACATTATAATGACGTCGGTGGAAGACGATGGCGCCTAAGGAACACGATGGCGTCAGTTGAAGATTGCCGTCGGTTGAAGACGATCATAACGTCGGTTGAAAACGATCACATCGTCGAGGTAACCGGCTACGCCCTCGACGCCGTTGGCAAACCTCGTTGATGGCCTTGACGAGCACCCGGACGCCGCGTCACTCTCTCACTGCACGGCGATCAGTTCGAAGAAGCGCGCAGGCGTGCAGAAACAAGCCGTAAGAGGAATCGTGCCCTTCTGGACGGTGACTTGATGGCACTATGAAACGGGTTTGAAGGGAGTCGGGGAACCCTCCAGTGCCCCATTTACCAAGTACCTCGTCGATGACGCGGGATGCGAGGAGTTAGTCGAGGCTGACGATTTTGTTCAGCTGCTTGACGTTGGTCATAATACGAACACCGATAAATATTTTTCGGGCTGACGGCCCAAGCACTCGGTACTGCTGTATGGGGATATGAAGTGTAATCTGTAATCTGGCCGGTCGCTGTTACCAATTTGTTTTTCTAAAATCGCGCCCATTGTTTGGCAACGGCAGGATTAATGCGGTTGAGTGAGACGTGAAAATCCAAGGCCAGGAAAGCCAGACAAGAGCTGAAAACGGTGCCGAGTGGACGGGATTAACGCATTTCGAGCTAGCAAGGGATTGACGAAAACCCCCCGATATGAGCCATAAGACCGTTTAACAAATGTGTACGAAAGGGGAAGGGGGAAGGGGGAGGGGGGGGGCATTCCACTGGCGGAGAGCGACCGGTAGGCAAGTCGCCCGCGTTTCGTTGTACGTGTAGGGGAAGCGTGATAACGAGGAACTGGGGGTAGCGCAGCGACTTCCTCCCCCTGCTCTTTGTATGTAATTTATTCCTATTTCTTGACAATCACATGTTGTATCCGAAGTACCACTTTTTTTCCTACTTCGTATATTCAGAGCATTGTAGCTTGCCGTTGTGCCTTTGTCTGCGTACCAAATATGTATGCATGCATAGCAGTATGGCCGCACGAGCAAGACACAACCATGTAAGAACCGAAGCTCACGTTTGCCGTGACGAGAAGAAGAGTTTGTTAATAAACCATGCTCAGCGGGGGGGGCTACACATAATCCAGTCTACTACCCTATAGTGAAATTTGAGCCACAACACAAGGTTTCAGTCTTGCTCGGAGTACGTGGTGCGTGCTAAGTGCTTCTTGTTGGCGGACCCATACTGTAGCATGTTTGGACTTTCCATTGTTGCCTGCTTTGTTTGTGGGTGAACATTTTTTTCATATTTCCAGGCCAGCTCACTGGAGGAGCTTTTTACTGAACAAGCCGCCGCCATGGGTGTGTAACCCCCCCCCCCCCGGCATTTGCCTATTGGGGTTTTACGTCGCGTTTAGAAGGCTTAGCGCTCCCATAGCTCGTGGGCGTTATTTGATCAAGTTTTTCTTTCTTCGCGTCCTTCTCGCGCTTTGCGCCAACAAAGGGGTGGAGACGAAAGACCGCCTTCGTATCTCGGCGAATACACACAATGTATGTGTTGCTACTACGTCTGTGTAACGTTGTGCTACATATAAAACGATAACGTTGTTCCAGGTTGTTTACTGACAAACATCTAGTCTTCTGTAGAAATAACGAGAACACCCAGCGTGCTATTCAATTATTCCAGGCACTTGGATCGCTGCTTGCCGCATGTGCATGCATCATTATCTGTCTTCTATTCGTAGACCTGTTCGGGAGTAGGAAGCGGGGGCGGCGGACGCGCTGGGCGCAGGGCGTTGCGGGTAGACTATTTCAAGCGGAGTTAGTTTATTTCAATGTAACAACATAATTAAACATACACATGCAAACTGGATGAAGCTGGCAACTGACAGGGCAGCAAACAACTTTTTGGAGAACAAACGCACAACACCAGTAGGTTTGGGGAACTTCCGAAGCTCACCGATTGATACACGCGTCTGTGCTGCTTGTTGCTAGGTTTACTTTTTACTTAACTTTGCGAACAAACACATGTTAACGCTAAATAGTGTACCCGAGGTACATTTTTGTAGGAAGTAGGTAGCTCTTCAAAAGTAAAGTACGAACGAACCCGAATCTTTTCAACAATTTTCAGATTCAAAACGAATAACTACTCAGATATTTTCAGCACGCAGTAGAACGAAAAACGACTCTTTTTTATTTCTACAGTGCTTTAAATATGCCAACGACATACCAATATACTAAGAAGTTGTTGCGTTATTCCATGCAATATGTTTTCGGCATGCTATGCGATTTGCAAAATTTCGCCTGTGTGAGAGTACGCTCTAACAAAAAAGTGATCGTTGGCTGGCGAACCTATCGGTGAGGGCTTTCCACACTATACAGTATTAAATAGTACCAGAAACTACCTAACTACCCACAATAAAGAATGGCCACCACCAACTACAATATTAATTATTCGCGTGCGAGTAGCCACCGAGGGACCCACGAGAGACTCCTTGCTGAATAACCGATTGATTATTATCATTATCATCTTTGCCATCGGACAATGT
>JAXFYO010054054.1:0-10104 GCA_034768055.1 Saccharina latissima
CTGGTTTGGGCAGCCGAGCCAGGAATTGGTGCCACCTTTTTCTGCCGCCCCACCCTTTCATGTTTTCTTACAGTACTAGGTAGTCGTCTGTAGAGCACACGCGATTGGTAAATGACTCAACTTGCAGAGCTGGGAATGGACCAGAAGGGTCGGACTCAAAACAAACAGTAGACATACATAATATGCCAAGTACAGCAGTATTAATGGTACCCTATTAAAAAAAAAAAAAATGAAAAATGTCGGCACGGCATGGGTACGAGGTATTATTATTATATTATTTGCCTTCCCACAATGTGCAGGGCAGTATTCATTCAGAATGATCTTGTGTCTTATATCATACCAGGTACAGCACTACGCCAGTTCTGAGCTAGAACTGCATACGATAAGGCAAGGCGTAAGGCGTTAAGGCTTAAGGCGTAAGGCGTCTAGACGTATAACAAGTACTAGCATTACAGCATATATCCCGCCGCACTGTGCAGTAGTCTGCCTGCTTGAGTGGCCACTTGCTCGTGAGGCTTCTCGGGTTTTCACTTGAAACTGAGTTAGCATGTTCGTACATACCTGGTACTCGTTTAGCATCGGGATATTTACCCGTACTACTGTTAATATGTGTCGCAGCAAAGACATGGGCGATCTCGGACGCCGAGCTGTGTTCGCCAAATAAAGTGCTCTGATTCGTGTATCACTCGGGCCAGGCATCATGAGGAAGAGGCGTTTCCCATTACCGGTAAACAGGCTATTTCTATTAATTGCCCCCATTTCATTTTTAGGTGCGTACATGTTGGCTAGCCTTCTGGCGGGACAAAAGTGCATGTCCCAAATGTACACCAGGCGCAAGGTAAACCATTGGTTTTAAGCAATTTTAATGTTGAAAAACGCCTCGCCAGGACAAATAATCGCTTCAAGATAACAAGTAGACTGCCGTGAGCCACGCATTCGTTGTCTCGATGCATCGTGTTTTATGTGAAATCGTCAGACATACACACGTCAGCTATGAGTTCAACCGATTGAGTGGTCGATTAATAGGCTTTACAGGTTGCGTGCTAACGTCGGGCCGCGCGCGCGTGTTCTATACCCTTCGCGAAAAATGACACTCTTCCTCCTTCCAGCCTGAGGATGGTTGAGAGGGAGTTACTACTGTCAAGCGCGAATAGCAACTCGAAGAAGGTGGGGAAGCTACGCGGCGAGGGAGCCGCCGAGCACGGAGAGGCGGAACGTGTCGTCGCCATGGCGCGCACAGGAAACGGAGAGTTTTTACCCGTCACGTCCAAAGCGCTCCACACCGCCGTCAAAGCAGGCGCGATGCCGGCGGAGTTTGAGTGCCTTCAGCCTTTCGCCCAGGCCAAAGACTACGACACCACGGCCGAGTTCGCGAACTACCAACACCAGTACACGCTGGATGACACCGGAGGCGGGGTTTCCACAGGCACGGTGCACAGACGGGTTGCGCCGGGGGTTTCTGGTAAGGAGGCGGTGGCCTGCCTCCCCGGGCGACGGCTACGAACGCTCATCTTGAGCAGAAACGCTCGGCTAAACGCCGAGATCGGCGTAGCGGTAAGGTCCGTAGTTCTTGCGGTCGAGCGGTCGAAGCGCTGCCGCGTGCTCTACCTGGAGACAGAGTTCGTCCTGGACGATGAAGATGGGTTGTGGCTGGCCGGGGTCACGGCGTGCAAGGTCGCGGCGAGACCCACCACCGCGTCGGTACTCCCGGCCCCGCCTCCATCCACCCAGCCGGAGGAAGTAGCTGCGCACGAACGAGCGCCAAACGCAAGCGCCGCAACGAACGTGGACGCAGGTGTGGAGGGTGGTGCGCTGGCAACGGAAGTGCGCAGTAGAAAACGCGAGGCTGAGGAGGCCGCCGGCGTTGTTACCGACACGGAATTCCCACAGCTCCTGCGGGCCGTTGGATACCGCTCGCCGATAAAAAAACGATCCGGCGGCAGCGATGGGTCGCGGCGGCGACATGGGCGATCCGGCCTGAGGTCGTATGGTCGCGGTGCCAAGCACATTCGGGCGCCAGAGAGCGATCCGAACAGGGCATCATCCGGCGGCTTAACTCACCCGTCCCAGACACAGGTCAGCGGGGAGCGTCGCCAAAAAATGGCGGCTGATGAGAGTTCCGTCGGCTCGGCTGCTGCCGGGACATCCTTCGATTGGGCTTGCAAGGAGGAATCTTGTCGAAGGTCCGTCGCGAGTAGCAATAACCTCGGTGGTAACTCGGGGGGTGGCGGCTTTGGTGGGAAGCCGCCTGCTCTGGTAAGTCCGGTGTCTACCGAAGGGTTCGATTTGTGCGCCACACCGGTGGATCAAGCCACAACCAGTCGAATCCACGGCACCAGTCAGGTAAGAACAGAAGAAGGTGGGAAAGAGGGTGTGCTGCGCCCAGCGCCGCTAGAACACAGCTTCTCGCGACATGGTTCATTCGAAAGAGTAAGCCGGCGCTGAGGCATCGGCCGGTTGGGACTTTTGCGGTACACCCAGCTAGCTCTACGTCTTAAGGCCACGGGGGGTTTCTGACGCGGGAACGGCTGTACGCTGTGATGAGGTCGTAGGCGGGGTGTTTATGCACCCGGGCGGGTTGGGTGAGGGGAAAGGGTGGAGGTAGATAGCACAGCAAAACTCACAGCAACTGTGTGTAACTTGGAGGGAAAACCTGCCCAATTTAACCAAAGCTGCATACATCATCACCACCCCACCTCCCCCTCGTCCTCCCCCTCGTCCTCCTCCCCCGCCACCGCCCCCTTGGCGCGGGCACCACACACATCGCTGCCAAAATTTACAGTAAACAGTAGAAGTGGAGTTCACGGACTCAGACGGCTCGTCGAAGCCTACTTTACATCTCTCACTTTTAGGCGTTGCTTCACTTCTCTCACTTTCTCTCCGACACCTCGCATAACGCATTGCACAGATCGAGGGTTGCAGGGGAGATTATTGCGAGTTCGATGTCGGGAAGCGGGTTCGAGACGAAGAATCGCACAAGAAATTCATCGAGATGGCGGCGAAGGCAGCCGGAGCCGCCGACGGTCTCGTGGAAAACCTGTCCCCGCTCCTGAAAAAAATATTGTCGATAGATGGCGACAACCCGGGAGGCGGTTCTCTATCCGCAGGGAGTGGGGTAAGGTCGCGGGACACGAGATCTCAAGCGCTGCTTGGTCTAGGCCCTCCCTTGGAATCGTGCGAAATACCGTTTAGGTCTGTGGTTCAAGCCCGCCACGAGCGAACTCTGGTGAAGATATTTCTCGACCGGCATGTTCGTGGCAAAGACGGAGATTACGTCCGCGGCGGGGCGGGAGCAGACGGGCACCACCTAGTGGGAGGGGAATACCCCGGCGTGTACTACCGTCCGGTGAAGGTATGCTTGAACTGCTACATGGTGTACACGCTGATCGACGGCGCTCGTGCGCGAGCGCTGCGAAAGATCAGGCGCGACGATCGCCGTTGCGGACGGCACCCTGTCGCTCCCAAGGTTAACTCAGACCCGTTTCCTCCGCGCGACCTTCGCGACGGCCAGGAATTGATAGCCGCCGACGATCCACCTGCTAGAGATGGCCAGGAAAACCAAGCGACCCTAACCTGTCCACCGTCCGGCGAAGACAGCACGAGTACTCTTGATGCCGGGCTCCCGGTGCCACGGTCCGACGATGGTAACCACGAGTACTCTTCGCAAGCTCTCTCCTTAGCCGCGGCGAGGAGGGCAATGGATGCCGTTTCTCAGGGCGACATCTCCGAGTTGCGCTCGTTCGGACACCCCCCCGTCGCCGTTAGACACGTGGTTTCGGTGGCTCTCAGCCTTTTGGAGGGCGAGATCAACGAAGAAAAAACGCCGGACGCTGCCTGGGCCCACGCTCGGGCGTTCATGGGCCGCAGCGAGTTCCTGACGCGGTTACAGAAGCTCGACCCGCGAACGGTGACGCCCCGGCTACTGAAAGCGATGCAGCCGGTGCTCGATAGTCCCGGCTTCGACCCGGCCGTCGTGCGCCCCCTCAGCAACGCGGCGGGTAACCTGTGCCTGTGGGCCCTCGGCGTAATCCAGGCCAACCGATGGCTGACGGGGAGCGGCCACCCTCGCTCGAACGTCGTTCCGGCCAGAGACGACGTCAGGGGGTGGGGCGACGCTCGTCAAAACAAGAGTGTATGCTCCGCTAGCGGCAGCGGCAGCGGTAGCGGCGGGGCGTGGTTGCAGGAGCCTCCTTTCCCGCAAAAGTGCGTGCGGAGGAAAGATGCGCTGGTACCTAGACGGCATCGACGGACCAGCCCTTTCCGCGTCAGAGCGGGGAGAAAGCGAGGCAGAGCGGAAACCACCCGCGCACACGGCGCCGAGGCGAACGATAGCAGCAGCAGCATCGAAGGACCCGTTAGGTCCAACCGAGCCGGAAAAATTGTCCAGTTTGCGTCCGAGATGAGCAAAGAAAGTGTCCCCCGAGCGGACATCGCTGTTGGGCCTGCCACCACGTCGCCGACCGTCGGTTGCGGTCGTTCTGTCGTAGGGTTCGGCAGTTCACACGACGCAGACACTGCCAAAGCTACCAGGACAGCGGTGGCGCCAGGCGACGGAGGCCAAGACACAAAAAGAAGAGAGCGGTACAAGATAAACGGCGGTCGGGCCTTGGCGCAGGCGCGCGCGGCCGGACGTCTGGCGTACCCGGATCAGACCGCGGGGCCGCAGGGTGCCCCGGAGAGGGATTTCGTGAGCTCCGACGGGAAGGCGCGCTTGCCGTACCGCGTGTGCGGAGAGCCGGCGGCGGCGACAGAAGCGGTAGTGTCGTGCAACTTCGTGGTGGTGCACGACTTTTTCGACAATGTTGACACCACCGAAGTTTTGTTTAGGCCGGTGACACGAAGACATCGGGGGTGTCGCGCTCTAGCGTTCAGCTACCCTGGCCAGGCTGGGACGGCGCTGAGGGCCCCGCCACCAAAATCAGACTTGAATCCAGCGAGCGATGTCGTACCGGGAGGACGGGAAGGAGAGAAGGAAGGACGTTCGACGCGGAGTGGTGGCGAGGGAAGAGGGGTGTCGCGAGAGGAGGTACCGAACAACGCTTTTATTGCCCCGAGACTGCACGAGCTTCTCCAGCACGTGCATTCCACCGGAGAAATGAGCCTCGCGGCACCTTTTCACCTGGTAAGCGCACAAATATACAGACAGCATTCAGCCAAGCCACTACTTTCCTTTTTTTTTATCGCGTACTGTAACGAGTGCCCCGACGTTTATCGTATGTAAAATTCGCCGCGTGTGCGACGCGGCAGGCAATTATATTCCCCGAACTATTTGGCCGCGGCAACGGAAATTAACGCATGGTCGTCGCCACGCCGGTCACGCGGTCATCAAAACCGAACGAGGTGCCCAATCCGCCAAAATCAGCGCAGATTTTGATAATTTGGTGAACGCGTCAAGGGTGACGAGAGAGATTCTTTCCACGCAAGCATCGGGCGCGTCAGAGCAATAACTGCCCAAACGTTGTTTTTTTTGTCGTGCGCGACTCCCCTTTTTTCCTGAGAAGGTGGGTATTGGGAATGGAGTGGCGATAGCCGCGGCCTTTGCGCTGCGCTACGGTGACCACCCCCTGTACCGCTCCAGCCTCAGGTCCATCGTCAGCATCAATGGGTTTTCTTCGGTGGACTCCCAGCTCGCCGTGATTCTACACTCGTCTTTGAAAGCCTTCGCCACTCTGCCACCGACCCGACCAGATCTTCCAGTTTCATTCATGTCTAGGTAATTTATTTCGCTTCGTGTATAAAGCATTGGGGCCGCCTTTCCCACGAATGCCTCGTATATATATATATACATGATGGCGCCCACAAAAAAAGCTGAACTCTGAGAGTGAGAAACGTGCAGCGAACCGTTATATACGACCACCACTTGGATAGTTGCTTGTGAGCGTGCCACTGCTCCTGCTGCAACATCGGATGATCGAGGGAGTAGCCTTCGATTAAATCTCACCCGGCAGTACATCAGCAGCAACAGCAGTAGTACACGTGCAACCCCGTACGCGCGTGACCCATACGTCTCTCTTGCTTTTCGCACTACAAACCCCCCGTGATGACGTAACACCGCACCGTACCCCGCCGAAGGTACGTGTTCAGCGAGGAATACCTAAACAAGGTTGGCCGGAACCTTGCCCTCAGCATCTACACTGCCGTCGCCAACCCCGTCTCCCTGGAGGGTCGGCGCCTGGTGTGCAACTCCGCCCTCCTCCACGAGGACCTCTCGAAAGAGGTGGGCACCTTCGGCGTGCCGATCGTGCTCTTGCAATCCACCGAGGACATCCTCGTTAACCCAGCAAACGTGGACCCTTTCCTGCGCGGAAGGAGTTCCACTCGCCATTTTTGGAGCCACGAGTTCCGAGACATGGGCGGTGGGGCCGCTCCTGGTGGCGGAACGAGCGGAGCGAGCCGAGGCGACGATGACGTCCGCATGCCGAGCGGGTCCGGGTCCGTGTACGGGCGCAAGGGGCTTACGGACTTGCTGCGGGCGCTGTCGAGCCCACGAGGAACTTTCGTGGCGTGGGTCCGTGGGGGGCACGAGGTTCGCCAGGAGGCTAAGCGCGCGGTAGTTGATCTTCTCGACGCGCTGGCCAGACCCACGCCGGAGTACGCCGGGGTGGAGGAGGCAGAGGTGCTCGAAGGCGCCGCGGGGACGATCGGTCTGCACCCTTCCTGCGGCTTCGTGGCTAGGATAAACAGGCGGAGCAGTCGGGGGGGGGCGGGGGGAGAGGTCGCTACTGAGAATGCAGGGGCCACTCGGTCCGAGAAATTTTCTCAGGCAAGCAACCAGGCCGAGCGCAAGCGGGGGGCAGACGGTGACGCCAACCTGGCCTGCGAGAGCGGTCAGGGCATACTCCCCCACGAGGGTAGCCAGGGCGTCAGGACTGCCAACATTGTCGCTACGTCGCCTTTTCCTAGCGACATATCGATACCCCACTTACCGGCTCGGATCGTTCAGCGCGCTCCGAACACCACGAGCCCGATCAAAAAAAGACACCAAGCGACAAAACACTCCGCCTCGGCTGCTATGTCCGCCTCCGGAAGTTACACCGACCCTGCGGCCGCGCAAAGGCGCCTGTTTTCTCCGAGCACCGACGCCTCATTCCCTTCCACCAACGACAAGAGCGCAGAACAAGACAGCGATCGACGAGAAGGGCGAAGGGTTAGGGCGGTCACCCAAGACGGAAGCCCTCGAGCGTCTGATTTTCTCGCAGGAGGCAGACGCCCGCCGAAGAACGTCTGGGAGGAACGCAAGACACCAGAAAGCGGCTTGGGCTCACCGGGCAAGGGCGAAATTTTCCTACCGGTCGCGCGGAAATCAGAAGCGGGAGAGTCTGTGCGTGATACCGAATGGAGACGGGAATGCGGTGAAGGCCGCCCAAACTCACACTCTTCTCCCCCGTCAGACGTGCGGGACGACGCGCCTACGCCACCCGTCGAAGCGGTCCCCGCTGGGGTTGGCGTCAATGAGGTAAGCCGATCACCCGCGCTGGAAACAGCGACCCTTAGCCCGGAACAAAATATAGACCCTTGGGGTTTTGTCAATCCGGGGCCGTCTCTCGAGCTTGCAAAATCAGACTCCCTTCAGCGGGGCAAGCGCCGCTGGGTGAGGACGAGCAGCCGAAGCGCCGATTTTACTAGCGGAAGCTACGGAGCTGGTGCAGGAGACGGAGAAAACGGCGACTCATCGCCGCCACTTCCGACGTCGACGGTGACGGTGCCGGCAGCGGCAACAATGCCAGGAGAAAACCCAACCCTGACCGGGGGCGCGGTCCTTGGCGGTCTCCTCGAGGCAGAGGCGTGTCTCGAGGACAGGTTGTGCGAAGCGAGGCGGCGAGCGTCGGGTCGCCTTAAGNNCGAGCAGCAGGAGGCTAGGAGCATAGCTTTCGCGGAGGAGGACCGGGCGATGATCGCCGACCTGGAGGTCCAACTAGCCGCTTCGAGGCTTGCTCGCGCGCCGGCTGACCTGCAGCGGGCGGTGGACGGCGCGGATGTCGACGATGAGATCATGCGTGCGGGTTTAGCGTCTCTACCTTTTCCGCTTCGTGCCCGGACCCACAGCAGCAGCAGCAGCGGAAGAAAGACGTCAACAGATATTTGTGCCGCTCCTTCACGCGCCATGCCGCCCTTGAACTATTCGCTTGTCGACGAGATCCCGGGGGAGTTTCGACGAGCGGGGGATGCGTTTTTCGTGATGGCAGACGCGGCTCGTGATGAGGAGAAGATGCTCCAAATGCGGAAGGCAGCGGGCGGGGGTAGCGGGCCGGCTAACCTCGAGCAGTTTCAGAGAGATCAGGCGCTGGCTGCTTCGGACGCCGCAGCGAACCGCCTGGTGACCAAGCGTACTTATCGGGAGCGCTCTGTGAGCGACGTCAAGCGTGCGAAACTGGAAGCGGCCTTGCGCCTGCAGAAGCTGGTGCGAGGTGCTCGAGGGCGCGAAAGAGCCGCTGGGCTTGCCCGCACAAGACGCGAGGTTATCAAGCAAACCGCCGCCGCCATCCGCACCCAGACGGCGGCCAGAGGCCTCCTCGCGAGAAAGGGCGCGAGCTTAGCGCGCGAGCGCACCATGGCCGAGGTGGTTTTCGGGCGCTCTGCGATACGCCTGCAGAGCGCCGGACGCGGCATGTTAGGTCGGCGGGTAGCGGCCGCGCGGCGCAGACAAATGGTGGTGATGTTCCTCCAGAGGTGCTACAGGGGTCACCTTGGCAGGAGAAGCGCTGCGCGGCGGCGGTCACTACTGGAGGCGGTTAGGGAGAGGGATCGCGCGGGGGTGAGGATTCAGAGCTGGTGGAGGTGCCTGCACGCCGTCGGCGAGTACGGGCGCGTTCGAGTGCACTCGATCGCCGCGGTTGAGATCCAACGGGTGCACCGCGGGGCGATCGGGCGGCGGGCGGCGGCCTGGCGACTCGAGTGGCAGCAGGCGGGACCGGGACTGTCGCGGCTGAAGCTTGGCATGCGTCTGATCGAGGATACAAAGGAAAGTGTCTGACAGAGTAATGTTTCCTTGTGTCCACATGGTTGTATGTGGTTGACGCAGGGTAGGGTAGGCTAGTTTTTCCTTCTTTTTTTTCCCTTCACAGTGGAAGCGTATGCCGATAAACTAGTAAGCACAAGTAGTGGGAAGCGAGGCTGTGTGTATTCGTGACTATAATCCCAGAGCAGTACGTAAGGCAGACTGTGAGCAAGCTACTTATAACTGTTGAGCTGTTTATAGCCATTTTTGTGTCGTCGCTTAAACAGCAATGTAGGGTTGACGTGCACAAGAGCCATGGGCGTATGTATTTCTCGCGACCTGACATCTGCGACTGTGACTGCCTGAGCCTCACCGCGCGCCGGTCCTTAGCGCGCCGTACGACGTGCGATGCGTCGACGAGGTGCACTCCCTCGCACAATGCCACCACACCCGCGATAGAGAACTTCACAATTATCGGGCGAGAATACATGACGCTCACGACACAGATGGCCGGGACCCGCCCCTCGCGTAAATGGGCATAAAATAATCCTTGTGGAGACATTGAACAACATGTGTAGCACACCACCATTAGGCGTAACGAATTGAGAGGTCGTCGACACCTTGTGGGGTTTGCTATAGATATATACATTGTTCAGTGTCTCTACAAGTATGTTTTTACGCCCACGTTGTGCAGGGGGGGGGAGGGGGGGGGGCCCGTCCGGCCACCGGGTGAACAGAGACCCGAACTCAAAATCGCGAAGAAAATCGGACACAGAAACGCCTTTTTTTCAGACCATCCTGCCGCTCATGACCCCCCTCCACGCCGCCCAGCAACCAAACCGTGACGACACCCCCCCCCCCCCCCCCCCCCCCCCCCCCCCCCCCCCCCCCCCCCCCCCCGCCCCGCCCCGCCCCCCACCCCTCCCCTTTATAGCTACTATACCTTCAGGGGCATTATCGTCGTCACAAGAGCAACAACGAGTCAGCCGCTGCAGACACAGAAAGCGTCGGCGCACGAGAGAGAGCAAAGGCCTTACTTGGAGCCCACCCCCCCCCCCCCCCCCCCCCATCACCCCCCCCTTCTCCCCACCAAACCCCCCCTCCTCCCCCCCCCCAACCCCCCCCCCCCACACCCCACCCCAGCCGACCCCCGCTGTTACCCCCCC
>JAXFYO010054116.1:0-15120 GCA_034768055.1 Saccharina latissima
TGACTGATTGATTGACTGATTGATGTGGGTTTGTTGTGGGGGATTTGCCGTGACGCTGACTTTAAATATACGCGGCTCTTTTTGTCATTACATAATGAAACTTTTGTCATTACACAATGAAAACATCATCGGCCCGCGAGTAGTAGTAGTCGAGTCAGCCAGCAGTCGTCAGTCATTTTAGTGGTGTGTTCTCCGCCTCGGTCGGTCGCGATTGGTTGGTTTATTTTTTGATTGATTNNATTGATTGATTGGTTGGTTGGTCGCTTGATCGGTTGACGGAATGTCTGGTTCGTGGGCCTATTGACTGCTTGGTTGCTGCTTGATTAATCGGCTGGTTGATTAGTATATTATTGATGTGCGGCGTTGCAGAATCTTTTGACTGACGTAGGTGGTGGTATTTTTATTCGAGACGAGAAGAATACGATGCACCCCGCTTTTTTTGCCTTCCGAGCCGAATTTCGGTATGATGTTATAATATCTTGCCGGGTACTTGCCACGTGGTGTATTATGACGCGCCGGACAGACAGGGTGACTCAAATTTCCGAGCAGAAATAAGGAGAGGAAGAAAAAAAAGAGAAGCCGCAAGGCACCGACCGGCTTTCTGGTTTCCCACCACTGCTACGTGCTACGTATACCAACACGGGACGTTGGTGCCTTTTGGTAGGTAGTCTGGACAGTGATGACTGTTTGGGCAATGCACGGTTGGATGAGATTGTATTATTGGTCTGGGTGCCTATTAGTTCCACTTGCTCACTTACTTCTGCTGCTGCTGACGCCTGCGGTGCGTACGTACGTACGTGTGAGGAGTGCGTGTGAGAGGCTGGTTGGACCGGCAGTACAGTAAGAAGTATTTGTGTGTAGTATGTCTCATGTGGTGAGGAAACGTGTCCTTTCCTTGCTATTATTATTGATGTTGCGTTCAACTGAGCCGGCATTCATCATTGTGATTTTGGTTTTGCGTTGCGGTAGATGGAGTATTCTAGGGGGGGGTTGGGCGGATTCGGTGCATCATTCGGTCGCGGCGCCGGTCGGCGGCCGGTAGTAAGTAGGTAAAGAACCAGTCGGTCGTTTTGACCTGCGGTGGTTTTGGCGGTCGATTATTGGTTGATCGATTGATGAATGGACTGACTGGTCACACGGAAGCGCAGCACAAATGTTGTCTTATAATATGTCTACCACTACTACTACTGCTACTATTACTGTTACGACGACTGCTTCCTCCACGGTGGAGACTTTCGAAGAAGTTGGTCAGGAAGCAGCGGCATCAAGCAAACAGGAAATGGCTCCCCCCAACCTACTGAAATAATTGTTTCGAAGACGAAGGATTTTGTTTGTTGCTGTTATTATTGCAACATGTTGCATGAGTTGATTGACGAATTAATGTTTTGGTTAGTGGCCTTGGTACTATACACAAGGAGGGACAGTCGGGCAGGGAGCCCTGACGCGAGTTTGAACGTTCAGGTATGAGCAACGACGGGAGGAGAGAAAGCTTGATGGCGGTGGAATGGTGATGACGATGATAATGATAATGGTACGCAGGATGACGAGGACTAATCTTATTATTGAGTCTCATTTCCATACAACGACCATCATCGGCCGCAGTTTGCATGCTGCTCATCATGAGAATGTATGCGCCAAGGCTGTTTTGTGCTATTCATATTGTGATGCCTACAGTAGCAAGTACTGCCATAACGACAGCTAAATCTGCTGCTGCCGTGCTCTAAGAGCTACACTATCAGAGAACTGTTACCGACAGCGAATCGATAGACTATCGACTACTACTGGATGCTGTAGTGCATACCAATCCCTGACACGACTCCTCGATGGAGGAAGTATAGTCAGTCTCACGATACAGGCTGAGCTTACCAGTAGCAATCCTACTGTAGCACGTAAACCGACTTGGTTCTAAAGTACTCCAGCTTGATCCTCATTGCAAGTGTCCACCCATTCCATTGCGTTCTCTCAAAAAGTTCCAACTCTTGACACTTACCTCCTAGGTTGGTGTTTTTTTCTGTGCGTGTGGAACCCATAGTTCGTCGCAACAAAGAATGGCGATGTGTTCCTTTGCCGCGCCGACACAACATCAACCAAGCTCTTGGTTTGCGTCCCGGCGGGTAACCGATCCTTCTACAGCAAACGCAACAACTACAACGCATAATACCTGGCAGCGTAAGGCATACAATGCATACTGCAAGGAAATACTATTAATAGAAGACTATCACGTTCTGCCCCCCCCCCCGATACACAGAAGATGTGTGGTGCAACTACGAAACAACTATTGCCGTCAAGGTGGTGTAACCCCGAGCAATGCAGGTGCCCTCCTGGCAATCTAGATTATGATGGTGCAGCGACCCCAAAAGTGATGTTCGTCTAGTCCCCAAGGACGATGAAGTTCACAGACATCAGGAGCGATGGTCCAGTAACCCTAAAACCCATCGATGATGATGCGGCAATTCCAGGATACGGTTTGCCCCGGGAAATCCCAAAATAATCATCCCTGGCGACCCTACGCTGCTGTTGCGGTGACTCCGGATGCTCCGGCGTCCCACAGAACAGCCAGTAGCCAGTACTCGTAGTGATGCAAATATTCCGGAAGGTGTCTTTCCGGCAACCCCAGGCGATGATGTTTGCTGCAGTGATCCCGTGAAATGTCTTCTTCTGACCATCAGGCTTGTCTCTTTTCCTGCAGGCCATGCCAGGCACGGCGAAGCCGGTCCGGTAGTGCCCGATCTTACCGCAATTGTGGTGGATGGTAGTGTTGGGTTCGTGTGCTGGGTCCGCCGACATGGCCATACTACTCCCCGCGATACGTCCACCCTTCCTTGCTGTTGTTGCGCGACAAGTCGTGCAGGTATAGATGGCGCATAGTCGCCTGGATCTTCGGGAGGTCAAAGTCATCCTTGTATGCCGTCAGCTTGATGCCGCTACCACATATCCGAGAGGCCTTGAACGATGATGTCCGAGAAGTATCGCTCGGTGACGGGTCCTTTCACCACGGCCAGTCGGCGTTTTGCCTGCATGATGTATGTGGTGGTCGAGGCCCTCGTCTGGCTTCATGGTCATGTTTGTGACCCTCAGGTAATTGAATTCGAGCTTTTTCATCGCCATTTTTCCCATCACCGCGGGTCCCGCGTTCGTCGTAGGCGTTTGTGGCCAACCGGGAGGGTGCCGTCTTGTCTATTCACCACCACCTGTAGGCCCTGATTGGCCCGGTTGAATGCGACCTGGCGTTGCAGCAGGGTCCCCCCAGGAGTGTACATCAAGCTGTGTGTAAACAACAGTTGGCGCAGGAGGGGTGGTTCCAGTGTCCCCCCCGTTCGTTTTGCGCTTGATCTGTCTTCTCAGTTGACCTGGGCTGGCTTTCTCTCGCCGCAAATATATATGCCAGGGCTTTGCATGCTGAGAACGACGCATGCTTTTTGGAGCCGGTCTCCGAAGCCTTCGGGATTCTCGCCGCTATATGAGTTGATTCCTTGTACGGTGTTGATAGGATTGGTGATTCGTTGTCGTGTTGCTGGTGACGTTCTACATTTTCACGGCAGTGCACAGTCCGCTGACGATGTAGTCGCTCACAGCAGAGGTCTCTACAGAAAGGGTAGTTGCAGCTCGCAGCAGCAGCAGCTCCAAATGAAGAGGCTCTCGGCAGCTCTGTGGTAAAGCTTGCAGTGGCCCGCAGCTCTGCAGTGCTGACGTAATTCGAGGCTCATAACCTATTTTCGGGAGGTGAGAGGTGCGGCTGCTGAGTTACGCCAGATATTTTGCGGGAGGCAAGCACTATCAGTTGTGGTCAGGAGACTGGTTGCTGCGTGAGCGTTAGCTCCCTAAAGATGATTACAGGAATGGCGCTCCAAGGCCAATCGTGTCGGTTATCGGTGGTGCCCAGGAGAGGGGAATGAGAGGGAAAGCGTGCGCGGAAGGCACGATCGATCACACTGGAAAACACAGAAAACAAGACGTGCACGAAACCCGCGAACCGCAGCGTAACACTGAAGCGCTTGGGGAAATTCGAGCGTTTTATTGAGGTTCCGCGGTTCCGCCGCATGAAACATGTGAACTGCTTCCACACACTTGAAACTGCCGCACAATTGAAAGCTGCTGCTGTGTTCTGCTACCTGGTACCTGGTATATCAGATCGCTGTGTTACCAGCAGTCACCGATATAAAATTGACAGGCTATGAATTGCTGCTGTTGCATGCCAACCCCTGACAGTTTCTACTGCAAGAGTACTCCTCCGTTTTACCAATTGATAGCTCGTAGACGTACACGCAGTTTTCTTCTATATCTCACGCCTGCTGCCTTCAAACGGTCTTTCCAACCGTCAATGAACAATTATTGTCTTGCTATCATAGCAGTTGTCCCTCCTGGTCTTTCGATTCCGTTGGACTTGGGGTCGGGCAGTTTGAGCTTCAAATCCGGGGAGCGAACCTCGAGAAATAGGTCACGAGGGCTGATGCAAGAAATATTTAAAACGAAGACAAGTTCGAAAACAAAATGTATTTCAATTGAGCCCTTCGTACTGCAGCTAGGAAATCATACAGGGACGGAATTAGCGTAGAGAAGGGCATCTAGTGCACCAGGCTGTGTTCAGTATACCCCTCACTGAG
Source organism: Saccharina latissima (assembly GCA_034768055.1). Lineage (NCBI taxonomy): Eukaryota > Phaeophyceae > Laminariales > Laminariaceae > Saccharina > Saccharina latissima. The sequence goes on from JAXFYO010054116.1 coordinate 4,605, forward strand.
GAGAGAAATACAACGAAAACACTCCGCAAGGCGGTTTTAAGCTCCGACGAAATCAATCACGTAAACGTGCCCAACCTCCGTCAGAGGTCAAAGGGCGGTGCGTGCTAAGTCCTCCTCTTCCCATTGCTCTGTCCGAGTGGATCTCACCTTGAAACGCACGCGATGCTGACAACCCAGGTAGCTGAACTTCATCCCCTATCAAGATCATATGGTGGACAATTTCCTGAGATGGTTGCTATGGAGTTATCATATTGGGTACTTACATAAGTCAGTTACAACCACACGAAGCTGTATTTGTTATCGTGCCCCACCGAGGCACGCCTCCCATTTTGCACTCGCCCATCGCCCCCCCCCCTCGTCCCCCCACGCAACGAAGTGCGCACAGCAAAAAAAAAAAAGTTGTAGTGCACAATGCATTGCCGCGTACACCTGCTTGAGAGGATCTCAACGTAAGCGCTGCTCGTAACAGAGCAAACAGTTCTGTGCACATACCGTTACGCGACATCAACACGAAACGTCGCGCCTACGAAACGACGCCGAAAATGCACCGCAATCATCGGGACCTCTTCTTCGACCAGGTATCACGCACGCCGGCAAGACAGGTGTGACAAGTTCGCCGCCACCAACACGCCCACAGATGCCTCATCGCTATCCAACAGCGTCCAGCGAAGCGCTCAAGGCATCCATCCGTTACTGGTAAGGGGTGGTAAGGGGTCGACGACCGCGACNNCTGCGGCTACCGAGCCAGGCGACACCGCGATCGGGCGATGACAATGGCCGACCCAATGCACAATCCGCCATACTCCTATGTAGCACCTACTATCATACTGTCACCCACTGTAATATATTGTCGCCGCCACCTACTGTCATACATACGCATTGCCACCAACTGTCGTGTATTGCTATATTGTCGCCTACTCTCACGTACTGCCACCTACTGCCATACATGGTTGCATATGGTGACCTACTGCTATCGCCTACTGTCGTACATTGTTGCATAGTGTAACGTACTGCTGTTGTTTACTGTCGTACATGATCGCATACTGTAGCCTACTGCTGTCCCCTACGTACTGTCACTTACTGCCGACAACAAGTGCTCTTCACACCGCCTTTTCGCTCGAGAAACCCCACGAGCTATATCTCCAGGTTACTAATCGCGGTAACGTGGGCCAACAGCGCTCCCAACGGCGCTTCCACCGGTGTGCTGAAAGCTGACACCGGATTACGGGGCAGCAGACGCGAGGCGTACACAAAAAAATAACACCAAAGTCGTACCGAAGTCGTCGTTAAAAACGCTCCGCCAATCACAACACAAGCACCAACAACATCACGTTAGCTTGCTTCACCAACAGCACCACCTGTTTCGCCAACAGCATCACGTCAGCTTGCTTTTCCCCTTGGGGGCGGCCCCGCGCGCCGGAGACTTTCCGTCCCCTGCTGTTTTGCCGTGCCCGTTTTGAGGATGTCCGCGAGCAGCAGCGCTACGGCTTTCATCGCCCGAGGGGTGTTGCCCCTCCTCCTCGTTGTCGCTGCGAATGTCTTCTTCCACGCCGTGAAAGACGAACATGTACACCATGCGTAGGATGAGATAGAACCTGACCGCAAGAGAAAAAGTGTGTTTTGAATTTTTCGCTCATCAGACAAATCATCTACAGATAGACCANNATCTACAGATAGATCATTTAGATCATCTAGACCCTAGCCTGCCGTTATGAAGTGTTGTGCAGGGTCTGTATAGTATAGATCCAACCCAGGAAACATGCCCTACAGTAGATTTTGCAGACTATACGGCTCCCACCCGGCAACATGAGCTAGATCATACCAGGTGCATATCAATGATCTATCTGCCCTGAAAATCTACATCATGAACTGGGAATGATCTATGTGATCTGTATGATCTGTCCGAGGTGTGGTATATTTCAATCCTCCGGCGAATGGAAACCATAAAGTTTTAAGCCTTTTACTACTGCACTGTACATGAACATAAAATATGACTCTACTCTAATTCCAAGTGCTTTGTGTTCACAACGGGAGTGCAGTCCTATGATGAGAATATGCCGCATGCCTAAAGGGGTTAAGCTGGTTGCGATGATCAGTCGCTACATCGCACGAGCTACGTACTACCAGGTACGCATGACATGAGGCACTTTGGCCAAGGTCGCACTGTGGAGGATTACTGAAGTGAGTACAGGGTCAGCAATAGTCAGAACGAAGCTACATCCATCCATAAAATACACAATTAAAACGATTACAGAGATACGCCTAGGAAAATAAAACACCGTTTCGGAGAATACTCATTGAAAATTGTAAGCAGGCATCGGGTTGCAAAAAAAAACAATACACTAAGAACAAAACTAAAACTACAGTGGACGAAAATCACAAAAGAGAACAAGCAATCACGTGAAAAATGAACGACAAAAAAACATTGCGTAATCACGTGACAAAACGAAAAAAACTGTCGTTACGCCTCTTTAATAAGAAAAAAATCACACGAGACGAAAAAAACAACAAATGTCCATACCCCACACCCCACACCCACACCCACCAGAAGACATGCAGGACCAGCAGTGTCGACAACAGGCTGCAGAAGAACAGTCTCAGGATCGTGCTCAGCGCGGTGGTGTGCCACACGTTCAGAACCAAGTACTTGGGGAAGATGTAGAGCCTCGACACCCCGAACACCGCCGCAAATGTGAAGAAAATTACGTCCGCCGCCAGCTGCGATGGCAAAGACACACACAAATATAAATATCGTGTATTGCGCTGGTATTGACTGTACTATTTAGTAATTAGAACATCGCGTTGTGATTGGTCGGCGGTGTCAAAAGATGAGAGCGATATTCACATACCAAGGTACCAGATATTACCCGGCAACAAACATAACTTGGATTCGACATGTATTTACCATCACTATTCGTTAGATGCCTATCCAACCCATGGGGCTATTAATGTATATACTGTAGTTTTTTTCAAAGTCGTGCTGGGTGGCTTATTAATGACATACAAATAGTGTAGAGCGCCTAAAGTGGGGAAGCTCGTAATATTTAGGCGCCACCCTACCGTGGCAAGTGGCACGCGTCCAATCGTCGTTTATTTTCGTCACTGGCTCCCTCCCAAGCCCCAACATGGTTGGTACATAGGTATCATAGGGCTGCGAGCTGGCTGGCCAAAAGTCGCCAACTACATATTTAGTTGGCATTAGTTGGCTAGGTCGTATTGCAGTTCGTTGCGTGCGGGAACTTCGCGTGGAGTTCTACATTTTTGTACCTGACTGGCACGTTTGTGGCTTGAATTGCGCGTTATATCGACCAAGACTGAATTAAGTCAGTCAGTACTAAATGTAGTACGTACGGAGGGGCTATTGTAGTCATCACAACCAAATATAGTGTTTAAACAAAGGGAGATACCTATGTTTTTGGGCTCATCGTGAGTTCTGATCACTATAACAATAGCCCACCCGGAATAGTTGGGTAAACTTCGCTACCCAACCAAACACCAGCCGTCAAAGTCCAACCAAGTGACAAGCCTATCAACACGGCTTGACTCACGTGGCACCAATGGAAGCGCTTCTGTGCGTAGTTGAAGAGCTTAGCCGACTCCAGGAAGATGTCGCTCACATCGTGGCACAGCATGATGAGCAGGCCTATTCGGACAAGACTGTCGGAGGGGGAAAGCAGCAGCGATGCACGAAACAGCAGAGCACAGGTATGCCGGTCGCTTGTGAAAAGTAGAAACCAAGGCCCTGCTGTTTCTTCAGAGCTACGACGAATACATGAAAAGCGGAGGAGTAGGACAGGTTTGCACATAAGGTAGCCTGCTGGCAGGCGGGGGGGGGGGCGGGGGCCGGGGGGGTGGGCAGGGGGTCGCAATGTCTCATTTGCTTCTCCTATCCCCTGCCTTTAATTGGGTGCAATCATTTTTTGTCTGCCCCCAAGCCCCTGTGCGTTTTTGTGGGTGTCGGCATCGGTGTAGCCATGCACAAACACGTCAGGCACGCAAGCCATGTACAACTGCTGACTTCGCATGCTGCACTATGTAGCGGTGCTTTTGACGTTCACACATGACGCATTGAAGGGAAGATGTCACAGGGGTTTTCAGTCGAGCCACAGCGGCTGCAGCAGTGGAACCATGCCAACCTATACCTATGATACGGCTTCATAAACCACCTGAGTTTTCACACTGCGAATTGATCCTACCCCCCTTGTAACCGTGGGACCGCGACACGATCCAATTGGGGTACAAAGTCAACGGAAATATCGCTTGCCTTATCCCTAAACAAAAGGTACAGCTCGGTACAGCATCCTTGAAACGTCCCAATCTTGAGTATTCCAACCGACACGTTGCTTGCGTTAATGCAAGGCAAAAGGTACGGCTCGGTACATCACACTCGGATGTTTTCACGTCTGTTTACGGATTCAGGGTATTTTCTAACGAACAAAAAGTAAAATACCATGAATCGTGACAAAGTAACGTTATATTTTCGCGAATGGTGTCATATACAGTAGTAGCGAATCACGTTAATATGTCACGAATCGTGCGCAATAATGTTGACAGTTTTGAAAAAAAACTAAGAAACTCGTTGTGACTCACGATTTCGAGGCAGAAAAACGTGCCAAAGAACAAGACCAAATCGTGACACACCGCATATTCACAAATCTCACGTGTCGTGATGTTTCGCCACGAATAGTGATTTTGCGCTTGTTAAAAGTGACCCTTACCTGCTGAGCCACGAGAACGTGAGGAGGAAAAGAGTCGCCACGTGGTGAACCAACATCTGCCAAAAGTCCGACCGCTTTGCCTCCACGAACTGGCCAATCAGAAGCACGCACGACAACGACCAGGACAACAGGACACACAAAGGCAGACCACACGAGCCCGAAAACGTTAGCGAATGGAACGTCATGGTCCTTGTGAGACCCAGGCACAGCGATATCATAGCATATCATACACAAAGTAATAAGTACCTGGTATAAGGTTATCATCCGACCAGTGGGAGTGAAAGCGCAGCAGTACGAGCTTTGTTCATGCCGCACTGCGTGCGTGTCGTACACCTCCTTGCGTTGTAAAAATAGCCCTGACGCTACAACCACCGCCCCCTGACCTAGTATAGCAGCCCGCAATTGCTCGGCGTGATCGATGTTGGGGTTCTCAGTTTCATTCGTCACTGTCTCCGTCTCAACTTCCGCAAGGGGTAAGCAGGGCGTGTCTGGCCGCGGCAAAGACATGGCGACGCTGAAGGGCGTGCACACCGCACCATACCACACCGCATCACATCACAACACAACACAACACGCAGCGCGTTAGCCTGGGCACCTGGAAGATGATCAAGTGCCAGTAGACCCCCATCGCGCAGTGGTAGTACAGCTCCAGACCTTCCAAATGGTTGTCTGTAGGCCAGTTGTCCCTGGTGGAGGAACGTGTAGATTACACATTACACATCAGACTGGGTGATACACATACCATAGCTCTACATACATTAATCCATGCAAACATAGATCAATAGATGCATGCCAACCAAGCAGCACCTCCACCACTAATACCGCCATCACCACCAACCACTAACCCACCACCACAAACACCACAACCACCGGCACCGGCACCGCCACCACCANNAAGGAAAGGGTCTCTGAACCAGGGCTCTCCGTACGACTTCTTGAGCCCGAAAGCCACCAGCCAGATGTACACCACCAGTCGCCACGCCGCCTGCCAAAAGGGGGAAGAGCGAGCCGCGCAAGACTTCAGGACGCGGCGAATACTGGTAATGCCTCGGCAATACACTGATACAACACTGTACCGTATACTGTAATCAANNCCCCTGGGACGAATTTCGGAGCCGTTTCTCTACAAAACATGCCTTAGAAGGGCCATAGCTTAAGAGAGAGGCCCACGCAACGAAAATGGTTGCTTTGGAAATATCTCGTCGATATATTTCCATAGACGCATGTCTCGGCGGTTACACTCTATCATGCCTGCCTATTGTCGAGAAAATCAGCTCAAGACAGAGGGGGTGTGTCATCATGCCATGCGTCTTATCACACGGGTTATACGATAGCCACAGCGTATGTTTTACAGCTCAACAAAACAAAATCATCCGACCTCAGGTTTACGCTTCCCTGCAGCAACAACACAACAAATAAACCCCAACAAAAAGCGACCAAACCGAAACAAAATACACCAGCACACCAGCGTGGCCTCATTCTGCGGTGTGAGTTTTTTTTGTGTTGAGATTGTACCGTTAATTGCACCCAACGGCATAAGCACAACCAGCGCCCGTCCTGATTCTTCATTTTAGAGAGATGCACATTATGTTGCGTTGGTGACATTAAATCTCACGAGCAGCAGCCGATTATGCACTGACACTATCACAGCATCCATTTTCTGCAATCGCGGGTGGGGGAAGGCTTGAAGGCTTAAAGTCAACCATGGTGGCTAAGGTAACCGGTAGCCCATCCCGCGGATCCCTCCGCAGGTGGGGATACCAGGCGCACAAACATGCGCAGACCGAAGCCGGTTACCACCGCGGACACACAAACACACGATCGATGAGGCACGTGCAGGCCGACCTCTTCGACGGACGCGCTCGCTACCGACGGCAGTGCTACCGACGGCAGTGCTACCGACAGCAGTGCTACCGACGGCAGATCAACCGAAAATGCGACCGACCTCCTTGAACTTGCCCAGCTTTACACGCTCCAGGGAAGACACCCGTCGCACGCGCATGTAGTCTCGGACCTCCTCCGGCGACAGACCCGTCGAAGCCGACGCTCCGGCAACCTCTTCCGCCTGTGGGCGTGGGTATCCCACGCAAAAGAGGCGGTTCCATCACGAAGGTATGGAGGGGGGGACCAGAGGTCAGGGACCAGGGACAAGGGGAAATCGTATTGTCCACTTGATACTCGTAGAACGGATACTCCTAGATAGTTAGCGCAGATTCGGAAATAAAAACCCCCGACATAATTTAACGATGGTTCCCGGGTTCCAATATCGGCTAATCCATTTGATAATTTGTTTTTCGCCCTAACCCTATCCTAACCCTAACCCCCTGGAATGCTCAAATACCGTATACATGAATACCAGGCTCCTGACTGAGCCGACATGCCTACTCATATTCGGAAACCCCTCGATGACGTATTCTCATCGTCGGGGCATCTCCGGTCTAGTTTGGGGCTCTCGGGCCCCTACAAGGCCGAGAGCCACCCACAGACTCGTCCTTCGTCTCTCTATCCACTTAAGGACGTACTCGTATTCGCTGTCTCTTTATACGCTGAGGGCGATCACTGCAGCCTCTCGGCTTGCGCTGCACTCAGACAAACTGCCGTCTCAAGATCGACAAACACGCGGTGCATACCAGGCACCAACAACCAACGAATGCAACCGCAAAACCACGAAAACGACGGGGTACCCATTTCCCCTAAAACCTAACACCACCTAAAAACAAAACAAACCTATAGCATGCGTGAAAAGGGGGGGTACCCAATATTCGCTGCTGTTGGCAGTTGCCGCTGTTATCCTACTAGAAGACTATACGTAANNAATTGTTATAACCCTCCCAGAAACCAGACCAGCTATTCATAAGCTTGAAAAAAAATGCAGGAGTGCTTCATATTATACTTCGAAGTAGCACTCATAACAACTCTCACCGACAATATTTTGGGCTTGGAGCTGAGGACATCTAGCGCACGAACGGGGCTCGGGAGCTTCCTGTGTGGAAACCCGAGAACCTTTCTCGCCAGCGGCTGCAGCACACAGAAGGAACGAAAAGGACCACGAGAGAGCATGAAAGACCGCGAAGGACCACAAACAAGCACAAAGGAGCACACATGAGCATGAAGGAGCGCAACGCGTCGCAAAGGACCAGAAATGAACACTAAGGACCGCAAAGTATCGCAAGGGGCCACAAAGGGCCACAACAGGACCACAAGGGACCACAAAAGGTCACAGACCATCAAAAAGACCCACGAAGGAGTGCAATGGACACAGGTAGGTATACAACTATATTAGCACGATGGATCGCCGTTGAACTGGGTTTTGCGATTTTTACTATTCTGTTGCCGATTACCTGGAAGTACTGGACACCACGCTACAACAGCATTGAAAAGTACGCGCGTTGAGGAGACAAGCCCCAACACCGAATTTGGACGTCGCAACACTTTTCACCGCAGGCTTAAAAACATGTGGCGTATTTTTCGCGCCGAGGTGCGTAACTTGTTTAGGCATGCTTATCATCCTTTTAGGGAAAAATTCTGCTGAGGGGTGTTTACGAGTTTTACGCTTCGTCCTGCTGGCTGGTATAGGGCGATTGGCCACACTGTGAAGCTGAATTTCTTGACACATACTGGCAGATCAGTAGATAATTTGCACCTGGTACGCCTTAACAAAATAACAGAAATCTGAAACAGATCCGTTGAGGGTAACTTAATAAAATAATAGAGATCTGCTACGTACAGGTCCGTTGAAGATAACAGGACGATCTCTCGAGAAGACGAAACGGCCTTGAATGCGAAAAATACAGTATTCTAATAGGTAAACGCGGCAAAGCGCATACGGTACGTACGTTGAAGTTGCCCGAGGATTGTAACGCTCATATGTACTGTAACTGTCTGAGGACCCAGTCAGTGTAGGTCCCTCCTTTATCTGCACTTGGTACAAGCATCTCGTACGTATGTGTACATGTACAGTACGAGTACCGGTCCTCTCAAAATAAAGAGGCATTATAAGAAACCCAGCCTGTGATTTCCGGGGAAATAAGAACTTCGGGAGAGGTGATACCAACGTCAGTATAGAACACGCCCTATCTCAAATAAGAAATCTAACCTAGGTCGGTATTCCGGTTTCTTATTAGGGGGTCGGTACTCTGTTGTTATGTTCTTATCGTAATAATTGCCCGCCTCCGGCCTATTTATACTTGCGTCTGCAGTACTGCTGCTGCTGTATCCCTGCCAGCCTGGCAGTGATCCCGCATGCGTCAAATTACAGCAAAGCAGTAGCAGTACACGAGTGCAGCAATGCTGTACCGGTAAATATCTGCCGGTAAGAAATCATTTGTTGCGAAAATAAAATAAAAGGTTTTCTGTGGGCCGCTCTACTCCCGCCAACGCATCAACGGCCAAGCAAACTGTTTCTGTTGATAATAATCGAGTTCGATATTAAACAGACAATTCGTTCGCCACTACTACTGGCACCAAATATGCAGGAGACGGGCAAACGTCAAGCAGTCAGTCAGTCAAAGCCGTCCGTCAAGGCACTTCCATCCGTCTAGACGGATTGTCCCCTATATCCGCAAGAAAAGTGTATTTATCTGTGTGGAAATCCCATTTTATTGTTTTTTGTTATCTTTGTGTGCTACTGCCCCTGCTACTGCGTTCCAGCACCAGAGCACCAGCACCAGAGCCCCAGCACCAGAGCCCCAGCAACAGCAGACCGAGGGAGACGTCGACAGTCAGCAGCAAGTACCAAGGAAAACACAGGATTTCAATATTATGGCCAGGCTTTAAAAAAACGGGGATTTTTACTCCGCGTCCCCGTATTTTACCGTCAAGACACATCTGTCAAGCCGCCTTGACGACGTCTTTCCAGGGGCAAAAGTGCCGTCTCCTGACACCTTGACTGGCACTGCTGTTTGTTCCGTACATTCACACCGTTTGCGATCGAGCGATTAATAGCTGTAGGCTGTAGGGCGCACTGCTGTTGCTTCCGGTGGGGTGATGCCAAGTGCGTAGCCGTGACCTTGGGGGAGGCTCCAGCACAGAACAAAATGGAATCGGGACCAATGCGCGTGTGTATTTCATACATATGCACGCTGGTGCAAGTACTGCAGACTGCACACAGCAGTACCGTACACGTACTCGTACAGACGCAAAGTTAACACTCGTACTCGTCGGACGAATTTCAAATTCGAGCGACGCCTTTATGGAAAGGTTTCGACGAGATATTCCCAAAGCCACCATTTTCGTTGGATGCACCCCTCTAAGGCATGTTTTGGACAAAACCGGCTGTGAAACTCGTCCCAGGGTGTGTGTAATCTCAAGTGTTACCTGGTGTCGGGTATACGGCGGTAGTACGCCAGGAACCCTATACATGGGCGTGCGTATTTCATACGGTAATACCCTATACTCTACAAAGCTAGTCAGAGTGCATAGCAGTAACAGTGACTATCAGTCATTTCAGCCCCTGTTACCCTTGGGACTAGCGATTACTCAGCCGTTTGAGCCCCTTGTACCCCTTATTGGGACTCGCAAGTACTCAAGTCGTTTTAGGTCCTGGTACCTGTGGGACCCGTGAGTACATACTCAGTTATTTCTGCTCCTGGTACCCTTGAGACTCTCGAGCACTCAGTCATTGCAACTCCTGGTATCATACCCTTGGGACTCGCGAGTACATACTCAGTAATTTCAGCTCTTCGCACCCTTCGGACTCGCGAGGACTCTTGTCATTTGACCTCCTCGCACTCTTTGGACTGAGTACGTACAACAGTACTTCAAAATGACCGGTACTCACGAGTCAATGACTGAGTCCC